>MU698609.1:76792-99164 GCA_026770625.1 Nicotiana glauca | reverse complement strand
GCATCCATGAGAAACATGACCGAGGTGGTTGGCTCTCATACCGCATCTATCCAAAAATTAGAGATGCAAATGAGAGACCTTTCACGGGAGCAAAACCCAAAGCAAAAAGGGCAACTTCCTAGTGATACCATTGCGAACCCGAAGAGTGGCGGAGGTAGCTCAACCTCTCACGTCATGGCGATAACTACTAGAAGTGGGAAGGTTCTACAAGGTGACATTGAGCAAGAGGTTGTGGGGGAAGAATCCGAGCAAGAAGTTGAAGCCGAAGAGCAAAGGGTTGTAGAAGTTGAGAGGGTGCCGGAAAAACAAAAAGTTCAAGAAGTGGTCCAAGAAGTGGTGAAGGAAGAGGAAAAAGAGAAGGAGACATCAAAAGCTCCAACTCCTATTCCTAGACCTCCTCCACCATTTTCTCAAATACTTGTAAGAAGGATTGAAGATAGCAAGCTTGAAAAGTTTTATGATATCCTTAAGCAATTGTCGGTGAACATTCCATTCTTGGAGGCTTTCCAAGAAATGCCGGGGTTTGCCAAATATTTGAAGGAGTTGATCACCAAGAAAAGGACCACAAAGAATGAGGAGGTGAACATGACTCAGCGGGTTAGCTCTATCATTGCCTAGAGCCCTATCCAAAAGAAAGAGGACCCGGGAGCATTTACCATTCCATGCACTATCGGAGAGCGAGACTTTGCTTGAGCCCTTTGTGACAATGGGGCTAGTATCAACTTTATGACACTTGCCATCTACAAGCAAGCGGGATTAGGGATGCCAAGGCCAACAAGCATGTGGTTACAAATGGCCGATCGATCCATTAAGCGACCGGTAGGAATTGTTGATGATGTGATTGTGAAAGTCGGTGAATTCAATTTAACCGCCGACTTTGTGATTCTAGATTGTGCCATTGATAAAGATATCCCCATCATCTTGGGGAGACCATTCTTGGCAACCGGAAGAGCACTTATGGATTCGGAACGAAATGAGATCAAATTTCGGGTGAATGACGAAAAGGTCACCTTCCAAGCTAGCAAGGGTGTGAAGTTGCCCCATGAATATGAGAGCATCTCAGTGGTTGAGGTGGTTGATGAGATTGAAGATGTCGTCGAAGTAAAAATGGAAGAACAATGCCTTGGTGAGGCATTGGCGGGAATCTTAGTGAATTTTGATGGTGAGGATATGGAGGGATACATGGAGTCCGTGAATGCATTAGACGGTCTTGGATCCTACACTTATGCTCTGGCCAAGCTCTCTCTTGACTTGGAAAATAGAGCCACGCCTCCTGCCAAACCATCCATCATTGAACCATCGCAATTAGAGCTCAAGCCTCTCCCGACGCATTTAAGGTATAAATTCTTAGGCTCTAATGACACTTTACCCGTAATTGTTTCATCTTTTTTGAATGATTTGCAGGTAGACAGGTTGTTGGAGGTCTTGAGAGACCACAGGCAGGCTATTGGATGGACAATCGCAGACATCTGTGGGATTCCCGCGGGGATTTGTGAACACAAAATCTAACTGGAGAGCGACACAAAGCCAAGCATTGAGCATCAAAGACGGTTGAACCCATAAATGCAGGAGGTGGTGAAAAAGGAGATTATAAAGTGGTTAGATACCGGAGTAGTGTACCCCATTGCGGATAGTTCATGGGTGAGCCCAGTTCAGTATGTGCCCAAAAAGGGGGCATGACCATGATAGAAAATGAGAAAAAAGAGCTCATCCCAACACGAACGGTAACCGGATGGCGAGTGTGCATGGACTATCGGAAGCTAAATAGTGCAACATGCAAAGACCATTTCCCTATGCCTTTTATTGATCAAATGCTTGATCGGCTAGCGGGAAGGTCGTTCTATTGCTTTCTCGATGGGTATTCTAGATATAATTAAATCAATATCGCGTTGGAGGATCAAGAAAAGACCACGGTCACTTGTCCATATGGCACATTTGCTTTTAGTCGAATGCCATTTGGCTTGTGTAATGCGCCGGCTACTTTCCAACGATGTATGATGTTCATTTTCTCGGACATGGTTGAAGATTTTCTTGAGGTATTCATGGATGACTTCTGGGTACTTGGGGACTCATTTGAGCATTGTCTTGGCAACCTCAAACAAGTGCTTAAAAGATGCGAAGCGATAAATCTCGTGCTAAATTGGGAGAAATGTCACTTCATGGTCGACAAAGGCATTGTGCTAGGGCACAAAATTTCAAAGAAGGGTATTGAAGTTGACCGGGCAAAGATTGATATTATCTCTAAGCTTCCTCCACCAACTACCGTGAAGTGCATTAGAAGTTTTCTAGGGCATGCCGGGTTTTACCGGCAATTCATCAACGACTTCTCAAAGATCGCCAACCCCTTGTGCAAACTCCTCGAAAAGGATGCTAAATTTGTATTTGATGAAAAGTATCTCAAGGCTTTTGAGGAGTTGAAACTCAAGCTCACCATGGCACCTATTATTCTCACGCCCGATTGGACTCTTCCTTTTGAGCTCATGTGTGACGCCAGTGGTGTGGATATTGGAGCGATGCTATGTCAACGCCATAACAAGATTCTTCATCCGGTGTACTATGCCAGCAAAACTCTCAATGGAGCACAGGTTAACTACACAGTGACTGAGCAAGAGCTTCTTGCTATTGTATATGCTTTTGAGAAGTTCCGGGCGTATTTGTTGGGGACCAAGGTGATAGTATATACGGATCATGCGGCTCTTCGTTATCTCATGGCAAAGAAAGATGCAAAGCCTCGGTTGATTCGATGGGTCTTGTTGTTGCAAGAATTTGACTTTGAAGTCAAGGATCACAAGGGAACGCAAAATCAAGTGGCGGATCATTTGTCAAGGCTTGAGGAAGCATGGAGACCACAGGGTGATCTTAAAATCAATGATGCTTTTTTGGATGAGCAAATATTGGCATTGTCTAGCACCTTTGCTCCTTGGTATGCCGATATTGCTAACTATTTGGTGAGTGACATTATCCCTGATGGTTCGGAATCATATCAAAGGAAAAAGTTCTTGAGAGATTGCCGGCAACACTATTGGGAGGAGCCATACTTGTTCCATGTTTGTGCCGACAATATTATCCGAAGATGTGTTCCCGAAGAAGAGATGATGCCAATTCTCAAGGCATTCCATGACTCTCCGGTTGGGGGTCATCATGGAGGAAATCGAACGGCGGAGAAAGTCCTTGAATGTGGATATTATTGGCCTTCCATCTATCATGATGCCAATCAAATAGTCAAGGCTTGTGATCAATGCCAACGACAAGGTTCTATTTCCAAGAGGTATGAAATGCCGATGCACTTTGTGATGGAGATAGAGATCTTTGATGTGTGGGGGATCGACTTCATGGGTCCCTTTGTGAGTTCTTATGGGATGAAATATATCTTGGTGGCTGTGGACTACGTGTCCAAATGGGTTGAAGCCGTTGCCTTACCAAACAATGAGACGAGGAGTGTGACTGTATTTTTGAAGAAGAACATATTCACTTGGTTTGGCATCCCTAGAGCCATTCTTAGTGATGGTGGATCACACTTCTGCAACAGAGCTTTTGCGGGGTTACTTGAAAAGTATGGTGTCAAGCACAAGGTGGCCACACCTTATTATCCGCAGTCGAGTGGTCAAGTTGAGGTTTCCAACCGGGAGATCAAAAATATTCTAGCAAAAACTGTGAACGCAAATAGGACCGACTGGTCAAGAAAGCTAGATGATACATTGTTGGCATACCGTACGACCTACAAAACTCCTATTGGTACTTCTCCTTACCGGCTCATCTTTGGTAAAGCATGTCATCTACCCCTGGAGTTAGAACACAAAGCCATGCGAGCATTGAAGAAGTTGAATCTGGAATGGGCTGAGGCTGCAAATTTGAGGTTGACACAACTCAATTAACTGGAGGAATTCCGGTTCCATGCTTATGAAAGTGCGGCTGTGCACAAAAGGCGGATGAAGTTTGTCAATGACAAAAAGATCTTGAAGAGAGAGTTCAAGGCGGGTGATTTGGTCTTGCTCTTTAACTCGAGGCTCAAATTGTTTCCGGGCAAGCTTAAATCAAAATGGTCCGGTCCCTTCAAAGTGGTAAATGTCTCCCCGTATGGAGCGGTGGAACTAGAATCAACAGACGGGTCCCGGACATTCAAAGTAAATGGCCAACGCATCAAGCATTATTTGGGCATTGATGGTGAAAAGCATTTGGTGGAGCAGCTGGCTCTCAAAGATGGTCCTTGCCCGACCACTGAGTGAAATTGAAGGAACATCAATCCCGTCGTGCCGCGACGTTAAATCAAGCGCTTCATGGGAGGCAACCCATGGGTGGTAACACCCTTTTTCTCTTTGCATTTTTCACTTGTTTATGTGTACAATATCTGTTGGAGTGCAGGGAGTTCAAAAGATCTCAACACTTGGTGAAAATGCATGAAAAAGTGAATGAAAAGCATAGTGCAAAAAATGCGGCGGAAATGCGGTCGCAGAATTGATCTGCGGTCCGCAAATCCATCGCAAACGTAGTCAGAGAAGAGCCAAAATTGGCAGTTGGAAATGCGGCAAAAATGTTCATTCTGCGGTCCGCATGTTGACTCTACGACCACAGATTTGACCGCATTTGAGGCCTTCTAAATTCCTTCATATCCCACATCGCAGAACACATATGCGATCGCATAGTATGCTATACGATGCTTTGTCCACCGCAGATCTCAGCGTATATTCGCCAGGTACGTCTCCTATACACTTCATTTCAAAATGAAAAAAAACTAGAAAAGAAGAAAATGAAAGAAAAGAAAACAAAACAAAAGAATAGAAAAAAGGCAAGGAAGTCTGATCGAACCCAAGAAAGGACAATCACCAAACTCATCAACAACTCTCTAATTGAAATTTGTGCACTGATCCTGGTATGTGAATCTCTTCCACTCTCTTTCATTCAAAACTCGTGTGCAACGGTTTGGTCTAAATTAGTTTGTGTGGTTGATTTTTGTTAAATGTGGTCGATTTCGGGCTAAGCATGATGTGGGGAATGGGATTGAGCAAAAATAGGGTAGCCATTATAGGAGACTAGGGTTTTCTGCTGAGAACGATGAGTTCTGCGGTCCGCATGTTTGATATGCGGACTGCATTGTGGTCGCAGACCTAGCCCTAGGTCACCTAGAGAAGATGAAGTTTTGCGATCATTCTGCGATTGCAAAATTGTTATGCGGTCCGCAGAATGACCGCATAATCAACTCCTTTATTAGCTGAGCAAAATGGTGAAAATGCGGTGGAGAATGCGGTCGCAGAATAGATCTGCGGTCCGCATATCTACCGCAAATTGAAATAGAGAACTGGAAAAATTTGAAGTTTAACATGTTCATTCTTCAATTATTCTGTGGTCCGCATAGTGGTTATGCGACCGCATTATGCATCGCAGATTGACCAACTTATTAGGCATGAAATTTTGCGGTGACTCTGCTGTCCGCAGAGTGGTTCTGCGACCGCAGAGTGGACCGTATTGTTTACTTTTCTTTGTAAATTCTCTGGTTCTTCTCCCAAAGTCTTGACGTTGTTATTCCACCCTTGTGCAGATATGGCCTCCCGACAAAAATGAATAGCAACCAAGCCTCCCAAGGCAAAGAAACAAAAAGTTGAACATGCACAGCATCAGCCCTCCCAGTCTGAAGAGGAGGGGTTTCGCCCTGAGGTTGACATACATGCTGAAGCCCGGAGAAAGCAATGGGCTGAAGGTGCAGAATACCATCTCCGCTGGGGAGTTAAAGGGTCTAGGGATAGGTATAAAGCTGGGCTCCTTCGGAGGTCGCTTTTACCTGAAAAGCAATTGAGTTTGAATGGGCTGAAGGAGAAGTACCCTCACATCCTCGCTAACATCAAGTAGAGAAAATGGTTCGCTATCACTGAACCTCCTGCCGAGTACAACGAATCAATGGTGCGCGAGTTCTACGCATCCTACGGGGCATCTAGAACCAAGCACCATAAGCGTTAGAGGATGTATCTAGAGCAGGTAGAAGTTCGGAGATTTACCGTCAAGTGTAGTGCCAAGGCAATAAACAAATTACTTGTCCCAGACTGGAAAGACGGCACGTCAACAGCAGAGTATGATGCCAAGTTCGCAAACAGAGAGGGTGAACGTAGCTGGATTGCCTCCGTCATTGCCAGTGGGACACCTGCATGGATACAACCAGGAAACAAGATCTACAAGGAAAGTTCCTCACGGGAGGGACGATACTGGCTTGCATTCCTCGCATCCAGATTGATCCCTACGCAGAACGAAACCGAAATTGCCATTGAGAAGGCTCTCCTGGTAGCTTGCATGATGCAGGGCATCAAGATTGATGTGGGGTCCATCATATTTCAAGAAATGGGTAAGCGATCCCCATGCAAGATGCTACATCTCTCCCATTCCCAGCATTGATCACCGCTCTACGCCAAGCTTCTAATGTCCCGGTGGATAACCGGAAAGACAAAATGGGTAAGGAGGCAGGGATTATTGATATCAACCGTCTTGGTGACGCTGTGGTGCCTCCCGTGGTTGTAGTTCAGGAGGACCTTCCTTCATCCCAGCCTTCTGTCACTCCTCACGCTGATGCTGCAGAGTCCTCCACTCCTCAGACTACCCCTACATCTACCACTGCTCGGCCTACCACTGCTCAGGCCCCACCTGCTACTCCGGCAGTTTCGACGCTCGCTATATTGGCCCAACATGCCAATGCAAAAGTTGACCAACTTCTGAAGACTCTGCCTAATTTGATCAATAAAGCCCTCACTCCCATGCAAGCGGCCGTGACAGATATTCAGCAAAAGCAATCAGTGTATGCGGAACGGCTAAAGGGAATTGAGTTGCGGGTGGAGAAATTGGAAAGAGGTGAGATGAGTGGCCTACTTGACCTCAAGAAGGAGGTTGCTTCTATGAAGGTCCAATTCCAACAGATGCAAAACTTGGAATGCGATCTTTCATCCCTCCTTCCCTCGGAAGGTGATCAAGGTACGGGCACAGCTCCAGACTTGGGGTTTGATTTCACGAATTTGATGACGGATCTTGTGGTTTCTACTCCCGGAGGCTCTCATACCATAGCTCCCACGGGTCCTATTGATATTGCTTCTGATGAGGAGACCGGTGGTTCCGGTAAGTTGGAGGGTGACGGAAAGGATGAGGAAGAAGATGAAGAAGATAGTTCGGGGTTTTCCAGTGACGAAGCCCCTCAGGTTGATGATAAGGGGAATACGGTTCTACTCAAGATGATGAGATTGAGGATGCTGCTGCTGACGAGGTAGAGAGGGCATAGATGAAGATTTCCCTGCAGAGATCTTTGATAGACAGAGGAGGTCCTACTGCTCCTGTAGCATCCCCATCTACAGCGGGTGCATCCGGTAGCTCTCAGGTGCCAGCCGATGATATTGTCCCTCTAGCACCAGCTCTAGCTGCACAGCCAGTTCCTTCCCCTACCTCAGAGCAGCCACCAGCAGAGGAGATCACACTCCCGACTGAGCCAGTGCTAGTTCTCACAGCCACATCAAAGGGTGATCCCTCCGGCACTCAGCCAGCTGCCGACTCCCATAGCACTTAGTGTGCCTCAGGGAGCTTCCCCTCAAACTCTACTCTTTACTTCTACGCATTGGGGACAATGCATCATTTTCAGTTGGGGGTGGGCAGGTAGCATTGTATGATTTTTGTTGTGTATATAGCGGAAACTCATGTACTTATGCGTATCATGTATCTGTGTACATTGGTATAACTTTTGTATATGAGTGATGTTATGATGTTGTTTTGATTTCTGTTGTTGAGTTCGTGTTTGTTAATATCCGTTTGTGAATCAATTCCCCTTAGTTTTTTTCTGTTGTTGAGTTCGTGTTTGTTAATATCCGTTTGTGAATCAATTCCCCTTAGTTTTTCTTTTTCTAGTTCTTTTCCAAGGGTGTAATAGTAGAATCAGGATCTTAGGTGTAAATCATTGTGACCAATTTGGTGTAGTTGCCTAGTATCGAGCATGTATACCTGTACATAGCGCATACCCTCCTATAGTCATTCTTGTCGACTTTTCCCAATGATAGATAGATTGACGACTGTCTTAAGGGAATTTGTCTCTATGATCAATTCTGTGAATCTGAGGCTCGCTCTGCGACTCTATGGCAACCCATAATTATACTTGTGCTTGTGATGAAAGCTTTGAGTTGCAGAATGGTTACTCGGAAGTGTCAAATAATGTGAATGAAGCAGTTCATGTACAATGTGTGTGTGAGTTCTCTGTTTGTATATAATTCTTGTGTTTACTTCTGTCATCTAGAACTTGCCCGGTTAGTCTTTCAATGCTAATGATAGTATGTTTGGTTGGAGGAATGATCTTAGGCATTCGTTGTGATTATGTGCAAAACCTCTTTAGCCTTTCAATCCTACCCGTGCATAAAGGATACCACTAGCACCCAATTTGAGCCTTTTAACCATTCTTTGGCCAACTCATTACAAACCTTTCCCGTTTTGAAAAGCAATTTCCTCTCTTGAACCCGTCCGTCTTTGAACATTGAGAATGAGGCTAAAAGCCTAAGTTGGGGTTAAGGTCAAAGTGGAAGATCGTTAAGGTTGTATGTGAGTTTAGGGAAACATGCCTCAAAAGATTTTGTGAAATTCTTCAAGCTCCAAAAAAAATGATGATCAAAAGCAAGAGAAGAAAAAGAAAAAGAAAAGAAAATATAATAATGCTTATGTTTACAAAATTGGGAGTCTTGAACAACAATGAAAAGGTATGTAAGGTAGCTCTATACTGGAGGCTAGACGAAAACAAAGATATGGGGGTTTGAAAAGGAGTGCAAAAGAATGGTAAAATGTGATTAGTGTTCAAAGAGGGTGAAGTCACTTGTACCCAAATGTTTATCCAACCCATCCCTGAACCTACATTACAAGCCAAAAATCTCTTATGAGACCTCCAACCGAACATTCTTGAATAAACGGCGAATTAAAATAAGGGCAAGCCTATGGCATGACATGTTGCAGCACTTGAAGTTCTTTCTGAGAATGAGTGTGTTTGTAAATGATCCGTCTTTGCCGTCCTTGTAAATATTGTGATTCTGGGACTTTCTTTCTGGTAAGGGTATATGAACTGTGGAATTGAACTGAAGTTGAGCTTTTTGAGTCAAATGAAAGTGCACTCAGCTGAGGGTAACATCTAGTCACAATGTTGAGGCTCAGAGTTCACATGATTGATTAGTTTTCTCTGTACATACCTCTAATCTAGGAAGAGTGAAGCAATTGTAAATACATGCTTGAAGAACTAGCAATGAACACCATCCTGAGTCACTATTGTTTCGTATTTGTAAATAGAGTTTAGAATAGGCTAAGTATGTTTTACTTGCTTGAGGACAAGCAAGAGTTTAAGTTGGGGGTGTTGATGTGCCGGAGAATTTCGGCACATTTCAATACTAATTGCTTAGATTCTAGCTTGTTTTAATACAATTATAACTAATACTCATGTAGATTTGTTGTTCTTACAGCACAAGAGGAAGGGAAGACCAAAGATATGAAAATGGAAGCAAAAAGAGAAGAAAAGAGCATAATATTGCACAAGTGCAAATCTGCGGCCCATTCTGCGGTCGCAGATCACACATGCGGACCGCAGAATCGTATCTCAAATCGCAAAACATTACATAGTCAGGAGCTAAAAACCATGTCAAGAATGCGGCGCAATCTACGATCGCAGAATCAACATGCGGACCGCAGATGTGCCGCAGAATGAACAAGAAGAAAACTCAGGGTCAAAGATGTGATGCAATATGCGGTCGCATAACTCAAATGCGGACCGCAGAATGGAACTGCGATGAAGGCCTGACAACTAGGGGTTTGGATCTGCGGAGAGGCTGTTCAAAATGCGGACCGCAGACCTGTTATGTGACAAGTCTGCGGTTGCAGACGTGACCTGAAAGGGCAAACTTGTCCATTTTCTGTCCCGAAATTGGTCCCTCTATAAATAGTTTTAAGAGACCTTTGTGTGATCATCTTGTCTCACTTTTAAGCTACATTCTATCACATTAATGTTCTCTCTTTTTGGAAGCTTTAGTGTGAAGATTCCCTCCATTGTAAGCATTTATGACATTTATGATTAGTTGGTTTTTGTGTTTTAGCATGTGTAGCTAGTTTTAAATACTAAGGTTGTGGACCCTAAATGGGTGTTATGTTAATGGCTGTTTAACATTGAATATATATATATAATGGTTGGTTGATATTTATTTACTTCTCATTCTTCATTTATTGTTGGTGGTTGCAAACATTAACAAAAGCCATTAAATTCTTGCTTTGCTTGGGAAAGTGGGCTAGGATTTGGTAGAAGTAAATATCAATGACTCAAGGCTTTAAACCTTGTTTGATAAAATCGCTTAGGAATAAGTGGGTTTTAATTGGCATTTATTGATGGTTCTTAAGTGCAACTCTTTTATATTTGGGAAAATCATAAAGAGGAAATACTACTCATTCATTGGGAAATAGTGGGTAGTATCTTAGACATCAATTGCATATCTAAAGAACCTTCCATTAGAAATATATCATATTAACACCTATTGACATTACACTATATTGAAGGGGATACAACCTTGGTTGCTCTTATCCACTTGTTTACTCATTAATTGTTGCAATTAGTTGTTACTTAAGCTCAAACAATCATACATACTCTTGTCACCATATATCATTCTCTCTTGTTACAATTAACCGAATAGAGATCGAACTCGAGTCGAGCAACACACTGAACAAGTAACCTTTTCACACCTATTCCCTGTGGGATTCGACCCCAACCTTGTTGGGTTATTATATTTGACATCGACCGCCTTACACTATTTATTAAAGTGTAATTTGAGCGTATCACCCTCTAAATCATAGGTCAACATCTGTTGACTTTTCCAAAGCAAGTCTTCCTTAAAGAGACTAAGTGTCCCTTTTCCACCCAGAATTAATCCAAATCAACTAATTCACCCAAGTATCGTATAATAACACATAACGAAGTAGAAAATGGGGAAGGGGGGGGGGGGGAGGGGGGGTAACTCACATGACGACGGGCCTTGTCGTCACACCGGGATATTCGGTTTTAAATTTCGGAAAGCTTTGGGACTCTTAGTCCTTAAATTAGAGCTTAAGCCGTAGAAATTTGACCACAGTCAAAACGGTGTGACGACGATCTCGGAATGGAAATCGGATGGTTCTATTAGCTCCGTTAGGTGATTTCGAGCTTAGGGGCGTGTACGGATTGTGTTTTGGAGGTCTGTATCTAATTTAGGCTTGAAATGCCGAAAGTTGAATTTTTGAAGTTTCCGGTCCGATACTCAGATTTTGATCTAAGGGTCGAAATGGAATTTCTAAAGTTGGAGTAGATCCATAGCGTTGCATTTGAGGTGCTTGCAAAATTTTAGGTCATTCGGACGAGATTTGACAGACTTTTTGATCGAAAGCATAATTTAAGAGTTCTTGGAGTTCTTAGGCTTGAATTCTATGTTAAATTGGTGATTTGATGTTGTTTTGAGTGCTCCGAAGTTTTGAACAAGTTTGAACGATGTAATGGGATGTGTTGGTACAATTGGTTTGAAGTTCCGGGGGTTCCGGGATGTTTTAAGTCGAAAATCATAGCTGTAGAAGGTCCAGAAGGGTTGCAGGCCTCGAAACTCACCAGCGCGGGCCACACAAAATGAAGTGCGTCCGCGGTGAGTGCTGTGCGGACCACACAAAATGATGTGCGGCTGCGAAGGTGGCAATCCGGGGGGGGTAGTCTATAAATACGAGGTTTTGGGATTTATTTGATATTTTGACATAGAGAGGCCGGATTTGGCGACTTTTCGAAGGTTTTTCAAGAACTTCATCGGGGAAAGTGATTCTAAATCAGATTTGGCTAGAGTACATGAATCTATCATCGAATTCATCATTTAATTCGTAATTTTGGATGGAATTTGGGAAGAAAATTTGTGAAATCTTTCAAAAATGTAAAATGATGATTTGAAGGACCAAATGGTATCAGAATTGGATAATTTTGGTATGGTTAGACTCGTGAGGGTATGAGGATTCTGAAAATGTAAATTTTACCTGATTCCAAGACGTGGGCACAAGGGACATTTTGGTTATTTTTCCTAATTTTGTGTATTAGCATAGAATTTAATTGTGAAATCAGTTACTTGAGGTGTTATTTACAATATGCAATTGAATTGACTAGATTTCGGCCATTTGGAGTCGGATACTCGTGGCAAAAA
Source organism: Nicotiana glauca (assembly GCA_026770625.1). Lineage (NCBI taxonomy): Eukaryota > Viridiplantae > Streptophyta > Magnoliopsida > Solanales > Solanaceae > Nicotiana > Nicotiana glauca. Next base: position 86,982 of record MU698609.1, on the reverse strand, counting down.
TGTGGTTTCGGGTTGACTTGGACTTGTTCGAGGTAAGTGGATTGTCTAACCTTGTGTGGGGGACTCTCCCCTTAGGATTGATATTGTGGTAACTGAAATACCCTGTACGTGAGGTGACGAACGCGTGCTTGAGCAAATTGTTAAAAATCCTATTTTATTAAAATAGCCTTAAACTGTATTTTCCTTTCTTGTTTGTACTACTTAGAATTTAAGTTTGTTGTTAATCTACGGAAGCATGTCTAATTGACTTAATTGACTTACTTGCTCAACATGCCTTATTTTGATTCTATGCAGTATTGTCACAACCCAAATCCCGAAATTGGTCGTGATGGCGCCTCTCGTGAAGGCAAGGCCAGCCAGTCAACCCAATTCATCCTTTTAAAACAATTATTTAACACAATTATAGTACTACATGGTTTAAGAATACCAAATAGCGGAAAAATATAGATAAAGATGCGGAAATCCAACCCAACACTATCCTAACCGGGGTGTCACAAGTCATGAGCAACTAAGGAATCCTGACACAAGTCTACTAAATACGAAATCTGATACATTAGTTCGAATAACATAGAAATAATAAGATAAAGGAGTCACAGGGGCTACAGACGCCAACAACTACCTCATAGTCTCCAAAACACCGCCTGGACTGGAAGGATCAGCTCTTAAGAGTGGAAACCAGCTATGCCTGAATCTACACACACGGTGCAGGGAGTAATGTGAGTACTCCGACCCAGTGAGTAATAAAAATAAATAATGGCTGAAAGCAAGAAAACACGTCAAGGCACACATCATTTTACACAGAAGCGGTGAAATCACTTAAAATCTGTAAATCAATGAAGTATCAAGTGAAATATCCTTCAAAACCAGTAAACAGGTAATTTGCAGTAAATAACCAGTAGAAATCTGCCCCTCGGGTTTAATATCAAAATAACAAATAGAAATCTGCCCCACGGGCATAGTATCAGTAACTCAGAACAGTATCAGCCCCTCGGGCTCAGTATCAATCACTCAGTATAGTATCATCCCCTCATACTCACTCTCAGAATAATATAATATACTAACTACTGCAGCATACAGCTCGATCGATTTAACGTCGACGACACTCACTGGGGGTGTGTAGACTCCGAAAGGAGCTCCTACAGCCCAATCGCTATATTGATACGACGTGCAGCCCAATCCGTATATATATACACATTTGCTGCGGCGTGCAGCCCAATCCATATAAGTAATTACTGCGGCGCGCAGCCCGATCCAATATATACATAATACTCATTTGTTGTGGCACGCAGCCCGATCCATATCATATAGAATATACTTTGCTGCGGCGCGCAGCCGATCCCAAAGTATCCTCACAATTGACCCTCGGCCATGCTAAGTCCAGAAACAACATAAGCCCCTCGGGTATTTGTAAAACAGTGGTTCTCAGCCCAAAATATCATTTGAAATCTATATAAGTTTGTAAACCATAATATCAACAGGACTGAGTTTAATATAAGTCAAAATAGTGAGGAAATAGTGATAAAAATCCCCGAAGGGGAAATAATTGGCACAAAGCCCAAATTTGGCAATTAGCCCAAATTATGATGATAACAAATCAATTTCAGTCAAATATGCAACAAAATTATCAATCAGGATGGACCAATTCACAATCCCCAGTAGTAAAAGACCACGTGCTCATAATCCAGCGCGTGTTTCACCTCAATATAGCACTACGATGTGCAAATCCGGGGTTTCAAACGCTCAGGACATTATTTAACATCATTACTCACCTCGAACCGGCTATTTCTTTAGCTCGCGACGCCTTTGCCCTTCGAATTGGCCTCCGCGAGTGTCGAATCTATCCAAAGTCAGAACGAATACATAATAATATGTTATGGAAACAAAGCCCAATAAAAATAATCAAAAAATATCAAAATTCTCAAAATTAGGAAAAATCCGAGCCCCAGGCCCACATCTCGAAATTCAGAAATTTTTACATCAACGGGTTCCTTATCTCCCCACGAGTCTAACCATACCAAAATTATCCAAATCCCATCACATTTTGACCCTTAAATATGTGATTCTATCCAAGAGGGTTTTCTAAACTTTTCCAACAAAATTCACGGATTAAACACCAAAGCTAGTAATAGATTCAAGTTATCCAACCAATAATGAGTTGAGAACATTTACCCCGTTTTTCTCTCCAAAAATCTCTTGAAAAATTGCCTTATCCGAGCTCCAAATTGTCAAAACTGGGAAATAGGAACGAAGTCCCATTTCAAGAACTTAACATTCTGCCCAGGCCATTTGTTCACAACGATCACGGGAAGTGAGCTGCGATCGCGAAGAAGAAAAATGAAGGGCCGTAAATTTGGCCTATGCGATCGCGACTTAAGTCCATGCAATCGTGGAAGAGAAATAATTTAACTCTTCGCATCGCGACACTTACAATGCGATCGCGTAAGAGGAAAATACAGTGCTTCGCGATTGTGGAGCAAGCCATGCGATCACGATGAAGAAATTTTGCCCCCTCCAGAATTACTCTATGCGATCGCGAATGGAAGGCTGCGATCGCATAGAAATATATCAGATACCAGCAATTCAACAAGTTCCAAAAATGACCCGTTGGGCATCCGAAACACACCCGAGGCCCCCGGGACCTAAACCAAAAACACTATCATACCCTAAAACCTCGTTCAAACTTGTTCTAATCATCAAAACACCTCAAACAACACCTAAACCATCAAATTACATCGAATTCAAGCCTAAGTTCTTGTAAAACTTCCAAAATACGCATTCGATCAAAACCACAACAAAACCACGTCCGAATGACCTGAAATTTTGCGCACACGTCCAAAATCACCTAACGAAGCTACAGCAACTCTCGGAATTCCGTTTCGACACTTGGATCAAAATCTCACCTATCAATCGGAAATCGTCAAAATACTAACTTCGCCAGTTCAAGCCTAATTCTACACCGGAACTCCAAAATCACTTCCGGTCACCGTAAGTCACAAATCACCTCCCGGAGCTAACTGAACCGTCGAAATTCACATCCGGACCCTCTAACTCATAAGTCAACGTATGGCTGACTTTTCCAACTTAAGCCTTCTTAAAAGAGACTAAGTGTTCTCATTTCTTATCAGAACCACTCCAAATCAACTCTATTACACAAGATATGGATAATGAAGCATATAGAAGCTGAAAATGGGGGAAAAGGATTGGCAACTCATGAGACAATGGGTCAGGTCGTCACATCCTCCCCAACATAAACAAATGTTCGCCCTCGAACGTGGCCAGAGTTGTCCTAAAAGCCAAACAATTGCTGAATAACCTTGTCATGCATATACCCGGGGGTGATCCCACGTCACCTTATCTCATGTAGGTTCGACAATACATTGCAACTCAAAGTTCACAATCCAATCTAGCCCATAAACCATAGAACCACATTTCCACTTTTGAAATCTTATGATCAGAATCCCACATTTACACTATGAATAAGCCCAAACAAGCTGTAACAACCCATACCTGCAACCTCGAGTGCAATTACATGACATAACACATGACTGAAATGCTTATAGTGATAACTTCTAATCACAGTAGTTGCACGCAACAACCGAATACTGATAGAAAACCTTTGATCAACTAAGGTTTCATGCCAACACTTTCATACTACAAATGATAAATAAAACACACAGTATGCTATAACCATTTCTTAGATCAACCATTCATGAAGCCAGTTCTCCTTTGGCAAAAACCATAGCAAATTTGTAATTTGAACCTCGATATCATCCTCCCAACATGCTGAAATCAAATCCGTTTGTATTCATTCTAAATCCCAACAATCTCATCCAACCCAGCACAACTACTCTGACGACATTGACATGTCAATACAGACTAAAGCCACGACTTGTGCAATCCGTGCACCAATAAGCCACAATTCGAACTTACTCAAATCATGAAAATAGCTCAAAAGAAAGAGTTGTACCACAAGCTCACTAGTACCACTACAACACAAGGCTAAGAACTCATCTCACATCATAGAAATAGAACACCCGAATCTAACCACCAGCTCATACCACCACATAATTTCGCTGCCATGCGCTACCCTATCCAGACACCAGTTCACATGAGACATCCGAAGTCACCATGCTCAAAATCATCAACCAAGCGCAATTGATACCTAGTACTACCAGTGAATCACCATACTCACGGAGAAGTACACAGTACGATGCCCTACCAGTAAACCTCACTATTGCACCATCCGGCTACCCCAGAAAGGGAAAATGCCTCAAAGAAGACAGCCGCTTTGCAAGTTCCACAAGTACCATCCCAACGATATGCTATGATCTCATCAATCATAGTGGAACCAAGATACACGAATAGACAAATGATAACCAGCTTTTCTACAGCTCACATCGACAATGACTTCATGAGCACTTAGTTGCCAATAACATAATCCACCTGACACGGTCACAAACCTTCAGTCCAAGCATATCACATAGGAGCAATCCAATAAGTACATCTATATATGCTAAATGAAATAAGATTCTCATGCTCCTGGACTGGCATAAATATCACTCTATATCATAGGCATGAGCAAACTATGTTGTCACAGCTCAAACTATCACATTAAAGTAGAATTAGTAATTAACCAATTTGTTCTAGAATTTAGCATCTTGGAAATCTCAAGTATAGTACGGATAGTTCTTAACCAAGTTACTAATACGAGAAACATTATACCTTTAAGTTCAATATCCCACTCTAGGCATATCATAGCCTACGCATCTTCCGAGTATGAATATTGGCTCGGTGCTTGCACACAGGTTCAAACCTCACATATATTCTCACTCAAAACGCATAGTCAGCACCATCAATTAGCTCGACTAGTGCATCCAAAGAATTTAGATAAAACACTCACCTCAAACATGCCACAATCACGAAATAGCATGTTTTTCTTTTAGAATTCCCCGTCTCCAAATTCATAGATAACATAAATCACCATAACTAATCACAACCTCAGCACTCAATGACTGAAACATCCCTCGAGTACGATCGTTTCATGATAATTATTTTCAAAATTTTTCTACAATACATAGCAAGATCGAAATATTGGTAGTCGATCAACCAAGTGGGTATTGTAACACCAATAGACATTTGTTAGTTAAGATATAGTACGCACCTTCTCAGGTCCTACCGAGCAATTATAACATTCATCTAAATATCTGAAACTGACTATTCCATCCAGAATTCGTGACCTTCCCTTTAAGAATGAACTGCCACCTTGCACGTGAAAATATTAAGCATGTACCATACACCACGTCTATCATGCCTTCTTATTGCAAACACAGAATCGCATTAGAATTTCTAGGTGATAGGAAAATTTCATTCCGGTCAGTTAGAAATCTTCTATTTGCTCCCATCTAGAAGGAGTTCACAATATACAATATGAATCTAAAGCTGATGGCAAAACCGACACTAGAGCTGTGGTCAAAGCTGTCTTGAGCTTCTGAAAGCTCTTCTCACACTCGTCCGACCATACAAATGGTGCACCCTTATGAGTCAACTTGGTCAAGGGCGATGCGATGGATGAGAAATCCCTCACAACTGGGATAAAATCAATACTAGAAGTCTCAGCTCCCACATCTCGTACAAAAGCTAGATATGACAAACAACCCTTCCCAACCATACGATGGGCTTTCAAGAAAGAAATTACTCTACTAGAAAATAATCAGTCATACTACGCCACTCGATCTGCGGTACACCCGGCATAGCCAAAGTAATTGTCTTAGCATGACTGTCTAGAACAGCATGACATGGAGATAACCAATCCATGCCCAATATAACATCAAAGACCACCATGCTCAATAGCAATAGTTCAACTCGGGTCTCCAGACCCTCAATAATCACAACACATGACCAATACACATGGTCTACAACAACAGTATCGCCCACCGGGGTAGATACATGAACAGATAAAGAAAGAAGCTCCCGGGGCGTACCCATATAATGAGAAAAATATGAGGACACATAAGAAGATGTGGAACCAGGATCGAATAATACATAGGCATCTCTGTGGTAGACTGGAAAAATACATGTAATGATAGCATCTAAAGAAATAGCATATGTCCTGCCTGGAATAGCATAAAAACAGGCCTGGCCACTGCCTGATCGACCTTAATCTCCGTAAGCCATAATTGACTCACCAACACACCTCAAACTGGATCCAATGTAGCACCTAACCGTGCAATCAACTTACTTAATATCAAGCTCCCCAACTTGGCTCAAAGCCATAGATCAAAACATACTCAATAAATCATAACGCATATACTCGATTACTGCCATAATACCATAGTGAGATTAAACTCACTCCTTCATAAGCTTGTGGAAACACAAATCATCTCTGGAGTTTTTAACTCTTCTGCAATTCTTGCATTCACTCACACAACAGTCAAGCCCACTCTCTAGGCAACCAAATTTAGATTTCAATGCACATTCTTCGCTTGTAAATGAGATCTTCTAACAGACAACATAAGGATCATACCACCTTAGAACACTCTGTAGGAGATAACCCACCTGCTTTGCCTCCAATTAACATTTTGTATATCTTCCACTGTCAAACACATTACACAGTCACTTAATCTTCATGAGTAAACTCATACCGTAACATGAAATTTACTTCACTCCAAATAGGAGACAAGAAAACATTCTTCACGCGCCCATAACTCGGGGCTACACATCCAATCACAATGAAAATCAAATACTTAATAGTTTATCTATCATCCTGCAGCCCTTCCTCGTCACTTTCAAGTCATATAGATACATCGCGCAGTACTAACATACTCATCACGTAGTTATCCAACCATCATTCCCACTGATAGGGACAATACCGAACATATAAGTTCAAAACACTTGCTCACACAATCAGCACCTCGGTGCTCAAGCCATAGGCAAAGATCCGACCTCAAGTCCTCCAGACTGGCCTAACATTAAACTCACAGAGGTCACGTCTCACCTTTAAATCGGGAAATTACAAGCCATCAAGGCACATTTAATACTGAGTTCTCGTTCGCGCATACGAACACGTGGAAGGAATTGTAAGAGTTACTTTTCAAGCTGAATAAAAAACACACGATATGAATTCAAGAATATGAAGTTTTTCCTAAAGTTTCTGTAGCCTCTCGAGGATAAATACAGAAGTCTCCGTACCGATCCGTGAGACTTTACTAAACCTGCTCATGACTCGCGAGGCCTAGTAACCTAGGCTCTGATATCAACTTGTCATGACCCAAATCCCGAACCTGGTCGTGATGGCGCCTCTCGTGAAGACAAGGCCAACCAGTCAACCCAATTCATCCTTTTAAAACAATTATTTAACACAATTATAGAACCACGTGGTTTAAGAATACAAAATAGCAGAAAAATATAGATAAAGATACGGAAATCCAACCCAACACAGCCCTAACCGGGGTGTCACAAGTCATGAGCAACTAAAGAATCCTGACACAGGTCTAATAAATACGAAATACAATACAATAGTTCGAATAACATAGAAATAATAAGATAAAGGGGTCATGAGGGCAGCGGACTCCAACAGCTACCTTGTAGTCTCCAAAACATCGTCTGGACTGGAAGGATCAGCTCTCAGGAGTGGAAACCTGCTATGCCTGAATCTGCACACACGGTACAGGGAGTAGAAATCTACCCCACGGGCACAATATCGGTAACTCAGAACAGTATCAGCCTCTCGGGCTCAGTATCAATCACTCAATATAGTATCAGCCCCTCGTGCTCACTCTCAAAATAATATCATATAGTAACCGCTGCAGCTTGCAGCCCGATCCATTTATTGTCGACGGCGCTCATTGGGGGTGTGTAGACTCCGATAGGGGCTCCTATAGCCCAAGCACTATATTGATGCGGCGTGCAGACCGATCCGTATATATACACATTTGCTGCGGTGTGCATCCATATAAGTAATTGTCGTGGCACGCAGCCCCATCCAATATATATATAATATTCATTTGATGCGGCATGCAGCCCAATCCATATCATATAGAATATACTTTGCTGCGGCGTGCAGCCCAATCCCAAAGTATCCTCACAACTGACCCTCGGCCATGCTCAGTCTAGAAACCACATAAGCCCCTCGGGCATTTGTAAAACAGTGGTTCTCAGCCCAAAATATCATTTAAGTTTCAAATCATTACAAAAGTGGCTGAGTTTGTAAAACCATGAATTTCAACAGGACTGAGTTTAATATAAGTCAAAACAGTGAGGAAATAGTGATAACAACCCCCGAAGGGTTTAAATAATTGGCACGAAGCCCAAATGTGGCAATTAGCCCAAATCATGATGATAACAAATCAATCTTAGTCAAATATGTAGCAAAAATTATCAATTGGGATGGATCAACTCACAATCCCCAGCTCATTATCCAGCGTGTGTTTCACCTCAATATAGCACTATGATGTGCAAATATAGGGTTTCAAACCCTCAGGACATCATTTAACATCATTACTCACCTCGAACGGACATTTCTTTAGCTCGTGTGCCCTTCGAATTGGCTTCCACGAGCGACGAATCTATCCAAAATCAGAACGAATACGTCATAATATATTATGGGAACAAAGCCCAATCAAAATAATCGAAAAATATCAAAATTCTCGAAATTAGTGAAAACCTAAGCCCAGGGCCCACATCTCAAAATTTAGAAATTTTTACATCAATGGGTTCCTTATCTCCCCACAAGTCTAACCATACCAAAATTATCCAAATCCCATCACATTTTGACCCTCAAATCCGTGATTCTATCCAAGAGGGTTTTCTAAACGTTTCCAACAAAATTCACGGATTAAACACCAAAACTTGTAATAGATTCAAGTTATCCAACCAAAATTGAGTTAATAACACTTACCCCGTTTTTCTCTCAAAAATTCTCTCAAAAAATCACCTTATCCGAGCTCCAAATCGTCAAAAATGGGAAATGGGAACGAGGTCCCAGTTCCAGAACTTAACATTCTGCCGAGGCCATTTGTTCACTGCGATCGCGGGAAGTGAGTTGCAATCGCAAACAAAAAAAAATGAAGGGCCCTGAATTTGGCCTATGCGATTGCGACATAACTCCATGTGATCGCGAAAGAGAAATAATATAACTCTTTGCGATCGCGACACCTACAATGCGATCGCATTAGAGGAAAATGCAGTGCTTCGCGATCGCGACACCTACCATGCGATCGCGCAAGAGGAAAATACAGTGCTTCGCGATCGCGGAGCAAGCCATGCGATCACGATGAAGAAATTTTTCCCCCTCAAGAATTACTCTATGCAATTGCGAATGGAAGGCTGCGATCGCATAGAAGGATATCAGATACCAGCAGCTTAGCAATTCAATAAGTTCCCCAAATGACCTGTTGGGCATCCGAAACACACCCGATGCCCCCGGGACCTCAACCATAATACCATCATATCCTAAAACCTCATTAAAACTTGTTCCAATCATCAAAACACCTCAAACAACACCAAAACCATCAAATTACATCGAATTCAGGCCTAAGTTCTTCTAAAACTTCCAAAATACGCATTCGATCAACAACCCAACCAAACCACGTCCAAATGACCTGAAATTTTGCATACATATCCGAAATCACCTAAACAAAGCTATAACAACTCTCGGAATTCCATTTCAACCCTCAGATCAAAATCTCACCTATCAACCTGAAATCGCCAAAATACTAATTTCGCCAATTCAAGCCTGTTTCTACACCGAACCTCCAAAATCACTTCTGGTCACAATCCAAAGTCACAAATCACCTCCCGGAGCTAAAAGAACCATCAGAATTAACATCCAAGCCCTTTAACACATAAGTCAATGTCTGGTTGACTTTTCCAACTTAAGTCTTCTTAAAAGAGACTAAGTGTCTCATTTCTTATCAAAACCACTCCAAATCAACTCTATTACACAAGGTATGGATAATAAAGCATAAAGAAGCTAAAAATGGGGAAAACAAAGTGGTAACTCATGAGAAGACGGGTCGGGTCGTCACAAGTATGCTAGGCTAGACTATTTGTTTGCCTTATTGTGAAGTTGATATTTTCTGAGTACTTTCTCTGATTTGTTTGCATATTTACTTTGGGACTACGGAATATATTTTGGGAGATCCTCCTGTATATATATATATATATATATATATATATATATATATATATAT
>MU698609.1:58663-76384 GCA_026770625.1 Nicotiana glauca | reverse complement strand
ATATATTGAGGATACCAAGAGATCCTCGGGATACCAAGAGATCCCTAGCATATATTGAGGATACCAAGAGATCCTCGTGATACCAAGAGATCCATGGTTTAGATGGAGGATACCAAAAGATCCTCGGGATACTGAGAGATTTCCGGTTATTATCTTTGTGATCGATTTAGCCTTTTTCGGTTATTGCAAATTCCTCAATTTCTTGTATTAAGTTTTTATTGTTTGCTTGCAACTGAATTGCTTATCTCATCCTATTATACCTTAAATTTTATTTTATCTCAGTAGGGCCCTGACCTTCCTCGTCACTACCCAGGCGAGGTTAGGCTTGGCACTTACTGAGTACCGTTGTGGTGTACTCATCCCTTTCATGCGCATGTTTTTTTCATGTGCAGATCCATGTACCTCTATTCAGAATTATCATTCTTGAGGCGAGGTGACTCTACGGTACTTCGAGGTATATCTGCCGCGTCCGCAGACCGATGAGTCTCTTTCTATTCATGTGTTTAGTATTTGGCCCTTCTGTATTTCTGTTCTCGTTAGACATTCTAGAGAGTAGAGCTATGTAGTACTTTCTTAGCTTGTGGATCCATGATTTTTCGGGTTTTGGGGATAGTGTATCAGAATTTTAAGTTGTGTTTATATGCCAAGCGGCATTTACATATTGTTCCATTCATTTATTTTGAATTTTTCTATTTAATTTCGCAAGTTTAGATTATTTCCCGCATTGTTAGGCTTACCTAGTCATAGGGAGTAGGTTCCGTCACGAAAGTTCACGGAGGGTGAACTGTGGTCGTGACAAGTTGATATCAGAGCTCTAGGTTCATAGGTGTCATGGATCAGAAGCCGGTTTATTAGAGTCTCCCTAATCGGTACGGAGACATCTATACTTATCTACGAGAGGCTATGTAACCGTTAGGAAAATTCCACTTCATTTTATTCCTTATCGTGCATCATTTATTCAGTTTGGAGCCTATATCATATGTTCTTTTTGCATCCACTCGTGTATTGAAATTGCGCACTCGGTATCAATTATGCATCGACAGTTTGTGATGCTACAGAAGGATTATAAGGGAGCCAAGAATTTTCTCAACCATTGTTATCGCATGTCATCCATATCGATAATGCAGAAGTATTAAGAGATCATTTAATTCTGCACATGGGGGTGCAATAGGTCCTGACATCTGGTTGATAAGTACGGTCTTAAAAAGGTTTACTTAGTTGCCTAATGGTTGAAGTAATGGTAGAGTCACGAGGTGGATGTAGATATGAGGATAGTTGGCGGTAATAGAGGCTATGTGGTTCGTATGAGATGTCTATTTAGCGAAGGGTACGACTAGCAACTGAGATACTGGAGGAATTGAGTTTAACTGTCCTAAGAATGACATGTGCCAAATTAACGGCTTGAGGTGTCTTATGATGGTGACGTACAGCTTGAGATCTAAAGACAGTTGGTGGTAATAGAGACTATGTGGTTCGTATGAGATGTCTATTTAGCGAAGGGCAAGACTAGCAATCGAGATACTGGAGGAAGTGAGTTTTTCTTTCCTAAGAATGACATGTGCCAAATGAACAACTTGAGGTGTCTTACGATGGTGACGTACGAGCGATAAAGGTTAGTATTATGGAGTATCGGGATGTATCTTATGGCTTTTCACCAAGTGAAGGGATTCCACTATCAACGATCAAATTGTAGGTTATGTGTCATATCAGATTTGACCTAAGATGTATTTATGTGGTATTCAAAAGTTCTCTAAACTTGTATATGAGTAGCCCAACTGCAGATGGGTTGTTATGAATGTGGTGATACTAGAAACATCATGAGAAATTATCCCAGACTTTGGAGAAATCTATTTCATCAGAACACTCGGTCCACACACTCCATCATAGTTACTAATCTACATACCCTACAAGTTAGGGATGGAGGACGAGCGGGTAGATGTCACGTAAGAGGTGGAGGCCCGATCCGTTGATATAATTGCTATGGTGTGGTGGAGTCCACTACACCAGATGGTGTCATTATAGGTACAATTCTGATTGTTATAAAAAGGATATTTTTCCTTAATTTGATTTGGTTCTAAAAATTGAGGTGAGTCCTCTTAATATGCTCCACCCATGAGTGAGCTTAATAATCCTTAGATCTATTTATGTGAATACTCACGTTGGGCTATTATATGGAGATAGCTATTTCTATCATTGTGTGTTGGTCACTAAGAATAGCTATGAGTCTAAAAGTGACTTTCTATTACTTACTATAGTGGGTTTTGATATGATTTCAGGATAACTAATTTCAATTGTAAATTATATGCCCTATCGGTATGAGGGTTCATTATATGTTGTGATTTTGTTTGACAGAAATTATTTAAAAGAAGAAAGAAAGGAAATGAAAAATTTCAGTTGGCACAATGTGCAAATACTTGTGATTCAGAGTTAAGGACGAGATCCTCTCATTTTTATATGATGTGAAGTATTTTAAATCGGGCTACAAGTTACGGTGGCTGTTATATACGGACGAGGTCCTTGTGGGTGAAAAGTTTATGTGTTTAAAATTCTCCTTTTATGAAATTAAAAATTTTTGTACTATATTTTAAATGGGAGTCATGCCTGTTAGGCTTATTTGAAAATTCTTGTGTATTTTCTATTCATATTCAGCCATTTTTGTGTTGTAAACGTTGAGTTTCAGCCTACGAGATGGGTGCCTAGGTGGCGATAAATGTGACTCGTTAATTCGGGTAAGTAAATATGAGGTCTCCATGCCTCGTTGAGAGTAAATTGGAGGTTTGAAATAAGATGTTTGGTAACATAAGGCTAATTGGAAATGTTGTGATTTATGAACAACTATTATGGCAAAAGTCGTGGTTTTGGGCATACATATGATCTGTTTCATGTCCAGATATCATTATGATAATGCGATGCTTGTAATGTTGAAATTAGTATTACTGATATATACATTGTGGTGTTTCATTGGGTTGTGGATGTGTTGTTAGGAGTTGTTTTGTGTTACTCTGGCAGGTGGATAGGCCCAATTACAGGGGAGGCTCTGCCAAAATTTCTGAAAATTTTGGGAGTTAGAAAAATTTGAGACATTAAGATGTGCGAAGAAAGAAATAAGCTACGTTCTGTATTTGAGGACGAATGACCCTAAATGGGGGAGAATGTAACATGATGAAGAAAACAATTTCAAAGTATTTAAGCGCTATTAAAAGTTTAAGTGTGTTGAAATAAGACTAATGCAGTGTGATGATGTAGAATTCGGATCCTATGACGAATGGTTGATTTTGATGTTTGGGTCCTGTCCTAAGGTTATGGACTAAGGATGAGGTGAAACCTTCAGTCAAGTTGATGGATCAATTATAGGAATTTGCTTGATAAGGGTTTTATTCGGCCCAGTGTATCACCTTAGGGTGCCCCTGTCTTGTTTGTAAAGAAGAAGTATGGTTTCATGCGTATGTGTATTGATTATTGCCAGTAGAAAAAGGCTACAGTGAAGAATCGTTATCCTTTGCCTCATATTGATGATCTGTTTGACTAGCTTCAGGGCACACGGGTGTTTTCTAAGACTGACTTGTGCTCAGGTTACCATCTATTGAACGTTTGAGAGCCAAATATCCCAAAGACGGCTTTCAGGACTCCGTATGATCAATGCGAGTTTCTTGTATGTCATTTTGGCTGACAAATGCCCCAACAGCTTTTGTGCATTTGATGCATAGTGTATTCCGGCCATATCTTTACCTTTTGTCATTGTCTTTATTGATGACATTCTGGTGTATTCCCGGAGTCGGGAAGATCATGAGCAGCACCTGAGGATAGTGCTTCAAACTCTGAGAGAAAAGAAATTATATGCAAGTTTTTAAAATGTGATTCTAGTTGTATTCTGTGGCATTCTTAGGCCACGTGATATCGAGTGAGGGTATTCGGGTGGATCTAAAGAAGGTAGAAGCAGTGCAGAGTTGGCCCAGACCATCCTCAGCTACAGAGATCCGGAGTTTCCTTGGCTTGGCAGGTTACTACCGTCGTTTTGTGGAGGGGTATATATCGATTGCAACCCCTATGACCAGACAGACCCAGAAGGGTGCTCTGTTCCAGTGGGCAGAAGAGTGCAAGGCGAGCTTTCAGAAAACTCAAGACAGCTTTGACTACATTACCAGTTTTGGTATTGCCCATAGGTTCAAGTTCTTATACCGTCTATGGTGATGCCTTGAGGATTGGCCTTTGAGCGGTATTGATGCAGGACGGTAGGGTGATTGACTACTCGTCTAGATAGTTGAAGGTATATGAGAAAATTATCCTGTCCACGATCTTGAGTTAGTTGCTATTGTTCATGCCTTAAAGATTTTGCATTATTATTTATACGGTCTGCCTTGTGAGATTTATATTGATCACCAGAGCTTGCAGCACATGTTCAAGCAAAAGGATCTAAATTTGCACCATAGGAGGTGGTTAGAGTTGCGGAAGGATTATGACATCACTACCCTATATCACCCGGGCAAAGCCAATATAGTGGCTGATGCTTTGAGTCGCTGGGCGGAGAGTTTGGGAAGTTTGGCTTACCTGCCAGCATCAAAAGGCCTATGGTGATGGATGTTCAAGACTTAGCCAGCCAGTTGTGAGGTTGGATCTTTCAGAGCCTAGTCGGATTTGTAGCTCGGTGCCCCAACTGTGAGCAGGTTAATAATGAGCACCATAGACCCAGTGGGTTGGTTTGAGCCGGGTGAGGTTAGATTATTGGGCACAAACTTGGTTCAGGATGCTTTGGAAAAGTATAAAGTGATTCAGGATAGACTCCGTATAGCCTTGTCCAGACAGAAGAGTTATGCGGACGGGAAAGTTCGTGATGGTTCCGATATGGTTGGAGAGAAGGTTTTGATTCGTGTTTCGCCTATGAAGGGCATTATAAGATTTGGGAAAAAATGGAAGTTGAGTCTGAGGTTTATTGGCCCTTTTGAAATATTAAGGCATTGGGGAGGTTGCTTACGAGCTTTCCTTACCTCCCAGCTTGGCAGGAGTTATGTCACGACCCCAACCCCGGTCGTAATGGTGCCTAACACAATGCTAGGCAAGCCCGACCTATCCAACACTCTCAATCCCTCATGTAGAGTTCATTATTAATAACAGGATTTAAATGCGAAATTAACATGATTATAACTCTACAACAGTAGATAACATGTGTTGAAACCAAGAAAATGCCAATACAAATCCCACCGATCTAGTGTCACGAGTCGAGAGCCTCTAATACAAGTCTGAGTAGCAGCCTATACATAGAATAGTCTAGAGTGTGGAAAAATAAAGAGGATAAGGGGAGAAATCGGGTCCTGCGCAAGCCATCCAGCTACCTCGATAACTCCGGTGATAATCTGGACAGCAGCAAAAAGCTCAAACTATGCCTCCGGAATACCTGTATATGCACACATGGTGCAGGGAGTAAAGTGAGTACTCCGACTTAGTAAGTAATAGCAATAAATAATGACTGACGGAAAGAAAACTCGTAAAAACACTACGCAGTTCTATATTAAAATAGTAAGAACATTAAAACAGCAGCTAAATGAAGAAGTCAGGTGAATATCCCTTAACCAGTACACAACTCATTTAATCCTCACAATAACCGATAGTTTGATTATACCGCTGCGGCATGCAGCCTGATCCGTACAGTATACTGCTGCGGCATGCAGCCTGATCCCCCTCCCCACCCCCACACACACACACACATATATATATATACATATATATATATATGTATACACACACACACACTACTGCGGTGTGCAGCCGATAGTTTGATTATACCACTACGACGTGCAGCCTAATCCGTATAGTATATTGCTGCGGCGTGCAGCCTGATCCACATACATATATATACACTGCCGCGGTGTGCAGCCCGATCCAATAATAATAGTCGACTGCGCTCACTGGGGGTGTGCAGACTCCGTAGGGGCTCCTACAGCCCAAGCGTTATACTACTGAGGCGTGCAGTCCGATCCATATAAATATACTGTTGCGGCATGCAGCCCGATCCAATAATATACTGCTGCAGCATACAGCCCGATCCGTATAAATATATATATTGCTGCGGCATGCAGCCCGATCCATAGCATACCAAATACCCTCACAATGGGGTTCTCGACCCCTCTCAGTCAATATAGACTTGGCCTCTCGGGCACACTAAGGTAAGACAGGGTTCCCAACCCACATGTTATTCTCATTAGGATTTACCAATTTCTATAGCCAGTTCACTTTATATTTATTAGTTAAGAACATGACTGAGGGTATGTTTTTAACAGGTACAATGAGGTCAACCAGTACAAATGCCCCCTAAGGGTTCTACAGGTCGGCACAAGGCCCCAAACATGGCAACTAGCCCAGAATACAATGATATTAATTAAGTCTTAGTCAAAATACATGAGAATCATCAATCGGTATGGACCAAGTCCGAATCCCCAGCAACATCAGACCCCACACTCATCATGCAGCATGTGTCTCATCTCAACATAGCACTATGTTGTGCAAATCCAGGGTTTCAAATCCTCAAAACATCATTTATAACCATTACTCACCTCAAGCCGGCCGAAATCCTAGCTCGCTATGCCCTTGTCTCGCAAATAAACTTCCTGGAGCGTCGAATCTTATCAAAACCACAAGGAATACGTTACAATAGGCTAAGGGAATACAACCCAATCGAAAAGACTCGAAAAATGTCGAAAATCACGAAGTTGGCAAAACTCGAGCCCTGGGCCCACTTCTCAAAAAATTAGAAAATTCACATCACCGGATTCCTTATCTCGCCACGAGTCTATACATATCAAATTTACAAAAATCCGAGCTCAAATGCTCCCTCAATCCCCAAATTTCATTCAAAAAGTCAAACCCTAATTCTTCCCTTTTTAATCAAATTTCCATGAATTTCAGTGTTGAATCGACAATTAAATGATGTTTCTAGGCCATAAGACTAACCTCCAATCAATCCCAGTCGAAAACCTCTTTAATCCTCGTCAAAAAGCTCCCAAGGTTGCTCAAAAATGGTGGAAATAGACTAAGCTTCGCGAAACAAAAATGAACATTAAAACCCTTCTGATAACAAGGATTTCCGCATCTGCGGTCCCTCTTTTGCATCAGCACTACTGCTTCTGTGGTTAAAATTCCGCTTCTGCGGATACTCACTTTAAAGCATAGTCCGCTTCTGTGGTCACCTTCTGCATTTGCGGACACCGCATATGCCAATAAACGTCCGCTTCTGCGGAAACACCTGACTTTGCCCCCTTCGCTTCTACGACTCACCAACCGCATCTGTGGCCTCGCAGATGCAGATTCCCCTCCGCATCTGCGGTTCGTTCCTTCCAAGACCATCACCGCACCCGGGATCTTTTCCTCCGCATCTGCGGTTCCTTTCCGCAGATGCGGATATACCAAATACCAACAAGAACCTGCAATCTCCTAACTCCAAATTTCATCCCGTTAGCCATCCGAAATCTTCTCGAGGTCCACGGGACCTCAACCAAAAGTGACAACTCATCCTAAAATATCATTCAAACTTCCTCCAATCATCAAAACACCACAAATAACACAAAAACCATCAAATTGCACCGGATTCATGCCTAAGTTCTTCCAAAACTTCCGAATTACGCATTTGATAAAAAAACCCGACCAAAACACCTCCGAATGATTTGAAATTTTGCACACACATCCAAAATCACCTAATGAAGCTACAACTCTCGAAATTCCATTCCGACCATCGGATCAAAATCTCACGTACCAACGGAAATTCGCCAAAATACTTACTTTGCCAATTCAAGCCTAATTTTACACCGGACCTCCAAAATCAGTTCCGATCACACTCTTAAGTCACAAATCATCCCCCGAAGCTAACCAAATCACAGGAAATCACATCCGAGCCCTATAACTCATAGGTCAACATCCGGTTGACTTTTTCAAAACAAGCCTTCCTTAAAGAGACTAAGTGTCTCATTTCCATCCAAAATCAATCCAAATCAACTCATTCACCCAAGACTCGTATAATAAAACATAAGGAAGCAGAAAATGGGGGAAACGGGGCGGTAAATCACGTGATGACGGGCCGGGTCATCACATCCTCCCCAACTAAAACAAACGCTCGTCCTCGAGCGGGTCAAGAAACATACCTAGAACCTCAAACAGGTGAGGATATCTGCTCCACATCTCCCACTCGGTCTCCCAAGTAGCCTACTCCACAGGCCGACCTCTCCACTGTACCTTTATCGAAGCTATATCCTTTGATCTCAACTTTCAAACCTGATGACCCAAAATAGCCATTGGCTCCACATCATAGGTCAAATCATCATCCAACTGAATAGTGTTGAAGTACAATACATGAGACGGGTCCCCAACATACTTCCGGAGCATGGATACATGAAATACGGATACACGCTCGAAAAGCTGGGTGGTAAGGCAAGCTCAAAAGCCACCTCCCCAATCCTCCTAAGTACCTCAAAAGGTCCAATGAACTACAGACTCAGCTTCCCTTTCTTCCCAAACTGCATAACACCCTTCATGGGCGAAACCTTCAGCAAGACCTTCTCACCCATCATATATGACAAATCCCGAACCTTCCGTTCCGCATAACTCTTCTGACTCGACTGTCCTGTACAAAGCCTTTTTTGAATCAACTTCACCTTCTCCAAGGCATCCTGAACCATCTTTGTCCCTAATAACCTATCCTCGCCGGGCTCGAACCATCCAACAGGAGATCTACACCGCCTCCCATACAACGCCGAATACGGAGCCATCTGAATGCTCGACTGATAACTGTTGTTGTAGGAAAACTCGGCAAGCGGCAAAAACTCATCCCAAGAACCTCCAAAATCAATAACACAGACATGTAACATGTCCTCCAATATCTTAATAGTACGCTTGGACTGACCGTCCATTTGAGGATAGAGTGATGTGCTCAACTCTACCTGCATACCCAACTCTCGCTGAAATGTCTTCCAGAACTGAGAAGTGAACTGAGTACCCCTATCTAAGATAATAGACACTGGAACCCAATCGAAAAATCTCCCGGATAAAGATCCCTGCCAGCCGCTCCGAAAAATAGGTAGTACATACCGGAATGAAGTGCGCGGACTTGGTCAGCCTATCCACAATCACCCAAATCAAATCGAACTTCTTCAAAGTCCGAGGGAGACCACTCACAAAATCCATAGTAATCCTCTCCCACTTCCACTCGAGAATAATCATCTGCTAAAGCACACCGCCCGGCCTTTGATGCTCGTACTTTACCTGCGGACAGTTGAGACACCGAGCCACAAAACCTACTATATCCTTCTTCATCCTTCTATACCAATAGTGCTGCCTCAAATCCTGATACATCTTCGCGGCACCCGGATGGATGGAATACCGCGAGCTGTGGGCCTTCTCCAATATCAACTCCCGATGCCCATCCACATTGGGCACGCAAATCTGGCCCTGCATCCTGAACACGCCATCACTATCAATGGTCACATCCCTGGCATCATCATGCTGAACCCTGTCCTTAATAACAAGCAAATGCAGATTATCATACGGGCGCTCTCTAAAGCGGTCATACAAGGAAGACCGAGAAACCACACAAGCAAACACCCGACTAGGCTCTGAAATATCTAATCTCACTATCCGATTGGACAAAGCCTGAACGTCAACTACAAAGGGCCTCTCCCCAACTAGAATGTACACCAAACTCCCCAAACTAACTGCCTTCCAGCTCAAGGCATCGGCCACCACATTGGCCTTCCCCAGGTGATACAAAATGGTAATATCATAATCCTTGAGTAACTCTATCCACCTCCGCTGCCTCAAATTAAGATCCTTTTTCTTGAATAGATGCTAAAGACTACGATGATCGGTGAACACCTCACAAGATACGCCATACAAGTAGTGCCTCCAAATCTTCAAGGCATGAACTATAGCAGCCAACTCTAAATCATGTACGGGGTAGTTCTTCTCGCGGGGCTTCAACTGACGAGAAGCATATGCAATAACTCTACCCTCCTACATCAACAGACATTCGATCCCAAATCTCGAAGCATCACAATATACAGTGTAAGAACCTGAAGCTGATGGCAACAAAACACTGGAGCCGTGGTCAAAGCTATCTTAAGCTTCTGAAAGCTCTCCTGGCACTCGTCCGACCATACAAATAGAGCACCCTTCTGAGTCAACTTGTTCAAGGGCAATGCATTAGAGTAAAATCCCTAAACAAACCGCCGATAATAACCTGCCAACCCAAGGAAACTATGGATCTCCATGGCTGAGATCGGTCTAAGCCAACTCTACACTGACTCTATCTTCTTCGGGTCGACCTGAATACCCTCGATAGACACCACGTGTCCCAAGAAATCCACTGACTCAAGCCAAAACTCACACTTGGAGAACTTTGCATAAAGCTTCTCCTCCCTTAATCTTTGTAATACAACCCGCAAATGTTTTGCGTCCTCCTCCTTGCTACGCGAGTACACCAGGATATCATCAATAAGAACAATAATAAATGAATCCAAATACGGCTGAAATACACTATTCATCAAATGCATGAACGCTGCTGGGACATTAGCCAGCCCGAAAGACATGACAAGAAACTCATAGTGCCCATATCTAGTCCTGAAAGCAGTCTTCATAATATCTGAATCCTTGATCTTTAACTGGTGATAGCCTGAATGGAGATCAATCTGGAGAATACCCTCGCCCCCTGAAGCTGGTCAAATAAATCATCAATACGAGGCAGGGGATACTTGTTCTTCACTGTCGCTTTGTTCAATTGCCTGTAGTCAATGCACATTCTCATTGTGCTATCTTTCTTTTTCACAAATAGAACTGGTGCACCCTACGATGACATACTAGGCCGAATGAACCCCTTATCTAGGAGTTCCTGAAGCTGATCCTTTAGCTCTTTCAACTCTGCTGGTGCCATATGATATGGAGGAATGGAAATGGGCAGAGTGCCCGCACCAGATCAATACCAAAATCAATGTCCCTGTCCGGTGGCATGCCCGACAGGTCTGCAGAAAAACATTGGGAAACTCCCTCACAACCGGGACAGAATCAAAGATAGGAGTCTCGTCTCCCACGTCCCTCACAAAAGCCAAATAAGAAAGACAACCCTTCCCAACCATACTCTGGGCCTTTAGGAAAGAAATCACCCTGCTGGGCACACAGTCAGTCACGCACTCGATCCTCGGAACACTCGATATAGCCAAAGTGACTGTCTTAGCATGACATTCTAGAATAGCATGACACAGAGATAACCAGTCCATGCCCAGAATAACATCAAAATCCACCATGCTCATTAGCAATAGATCAACTTGTGTCTCCAAACCCCAAATAGTCACCAAACACGACTGATATACACGGTCTACAACAATAGTATCACCCACTGGGGTAGATACATGACCAGGTAAAGCAAGACACCCTCGGGTCATACCCAAATGATGAGCAAAATATTAAGACACATAAGAATAGGTGGAACCGGGATCAAATAAGATTGAGGCATCCGTGTGGCACACTGAATTAAAACCTGTAATGACGACATCTATAGCAATGCCATATGTCCTGCCCTGAAGAGCATAAAAGTGAGCCTGACTACCGCCCGATCGACCTGTACCTCTGGGGCGGCCCCTGGCTCCTGACCCTCACCCTCACCCTAGCTGGCGGGGCAGGTGCTAAAGAAACTTGACCGGAAGATGAGGGCTGAACCCTCTACTGAGATGAGCTAACAGCACAACATGGACACTCCCTCCGCATATGCCCAAACTCTACACACTCATAGTAACTCTCGGGTGCTGGGAACTGGGACTGAAGGGAAACCCTCGTGCCAGAGTGGCTAGCTGATACACTCCGCCTGGAAGAACCCTAAGCAGATGGAGCACAAGACGAACTCTATTCTGGAAGAGCGCTGAAAGATGGCTGACTCATCTGAGAACCCTAATAACCACGACCAGAAGATCCACCTCGATACTCAGGTCGAGCTGACTGAGCGAGCCTGAAAGAATGACCCCGGCCCTGCTGGAATTGGCCCCTCGAAGGAGTGCCACTGTGACTACCAGAACCTTGAGGCCTCTTGGCCTCCCTCTCATCTCGATCCTGGCGGTGAACCGACTCAATATCTCGAGCTATATCCACCACCTCATCAAATGTTGCAC
Source organism: Nicotiana glauca (assembly GCA_026770625.1). Classification (NCBI taxonomy): domain Eukaryota; kingdom Viridiplantae; phylum Streptophyta; class Magnoliopsida; order Solanales; family Solanaceae; genus Nicotiana; species Nicotiana glauca. Next base: position 64,247 of record MU698609.1, on the reverse strand, counting down.
CTAGCACTCTCTCTCTAGTCATAAGGATACGGAGAGGGTAGTCGAGACCATCAACAAACCTCCGGATACGCTCACGATCCATCGAAACCAACCAAACTGTATGCGGAGACAACTCAGAAAATCACATCTCATACTGGGTCACTGACATCTCTCCCTATCGTAGTCCCTCAAACTGTTTGCGCAGCTCCTCTCCGCGGGACTACGGTACATACTTCTCCAAGAAGAGAATGGAGAACTCCTACCAAGTCAAAGGTGCTGCACCAATCGGCCTACGCCGCTCAGTCGTGCGAGCAACGGGGGTCTGATTGCCTCCCCTGGCCTATGAAGTAGTTGTTGCTGCTGTGCTAGCTGAAACCACCTGAGCCAGACCCGTACAAACTGTCAATACCTGGGCCAATGTCTCTTGGAGGCCCGAAATAACAATAGGCACAGATGGTGCCTGAACTGGTGCTGCTGGAGCCTGGTCCTGAGCTGGGGAAACTAGAGGATCCACAGGTACTGCCCATGCTGCTCTGCCCCTACCACGACCACGACCGCATCCACGGCCTCTGGTAGCCTCAGTAGCTGGTACTGGTGGTCGTCCGCCACGTCCAGTAGCTCACGTCCTCACCATATGTGAGAGAATAGAATAAAGAGAAATTTAATATTCAGATCAACAAGTTCGCACGACAAGAATTTCAAGAATGTGGAATTATCCTAACAGGTTCTGCAGCCTCCCGAGGATAAGTACAGACGTCTCTATACCAATCCACGAGAGTCTACTAAACCGGCTCTAGACTCGCGAGACCTAGTAACCTAAGCTCTGATACCAACTTGTCACGACACCAACCGTGGTCGTGATGGCGCCCAACACAATGCTAGGCAAGCCCGACCAATCCAACACTCTCAATCCCTCATGTAGAGTTCATCATTAATTAACAGGATTTAAATGCCAAATTAACATGATTATAACTCTATAACAGTATATAACATGTGCTGAAACCAAGAAAATGCCAATACAAATCCCACTGATCTGGTGTCACGAGTCGAGAGGCTCTAATACAAGTCTGAGTAGCAGCCTATAGAGTGCGAAAAAATGAAGAGGATAAGGGGAGAGATCGGGTCCTACGGACGCCATGCGACTACCTCGATAACTCCGGTGATAATCTGGACAGCAGCAGAAAGCTCAAACTATGCCTCCGGAATACCTGTATATGCACACATGGTGCAGGGAGTATAGTGAGTACTCCAACTTAGTGAGCAATAGCAATAAATAATGACTGATAGAAAGAAAACTCGCAAAAACACTACGCAGTTCTATATTAAAACAGTAAGAACATTAAAACAGTAGCTAAATGAAAAAGTAAGGTGAATATCCCTTAAACCAGTACACAACTCATTTACTCCTCACAATAACCGATAGTTTGATTATACCGTTACGGCGTGCAGCCCGATCCATACAGTATACTGTTGCGGCGTATAGCCCGATCCACATATATACATATATACATATATATTACCACAGCGTGCATACCGGTCCAATAATAATAGTCGACTGTGCTCACTGGGGGTGTGCAGACTCCAGAGGGGCTACTACAGCCCCAGCGCTATACTACTGCGTTGTGCAGTCCAATCCATATAAATATACTGATGCGGCGTATAGCCCGATCCAATAATATACTGCTGCGGCGTGTAGCCAGATCCGTATAAATATATATACTGCTGCGGCGTACAGCCCGATCCATAGCATACCAAATACCCTCACAATGGGGTTCTCGACCCCTCTCTGGCACACTAAGGTAAGACAGGGTTCCCAACCCACACGTTATTCTCATTAGGATTTACCAATTTCTATAGCCGGTTCACTTTATATTTATCAGTTAAGAACATGACTAAGGGTATGTTTTTAACAGGTAAAATGAGGTCAACCAATACAAATGCCCCCTAAGGGTTCTACGGGTCGGCACAAGGCCCCAAACATAGCAACTAGCCCAGAATACAATGATATTAATTAAGTTTCAGTATAAATATAGGAGAATCATCAATCGGGATGGACCATGTCCGAATCCCCAGCAACATCAGACCCCATGCTCATCGTGCAACGTGTGTCTCATCTCAACATAGCACTACGTTATGCAAATCCGGGGTTTCAAACCCTCAGAACATCATTTATAACCATTACTCACCTCAAGCCGGTCGAAATCCTAGATCGCTATGACCTTGCCTCGCAAATCAACCTCCTCGAGCATCGAATCTGATCAAAACCACAAGGAATATGCTACAATTGGCTAAGGGAATACAACCCAATCGAAAAGACTTGAAAAATGTCGAAAACCACGAAGTTGGCAAAACCCGAGCCTCGGGCCCACTTCTCGAAAAATCAGAAAATTCACATCACCGGATTCCTTATCTCGCCACGAGTCTATACATATCAATTTTACCAAAATCCGAGCTCAAATGCTCCCTCAAATCCCAAATTTTCATTCAAAAAGTCAAGCCCTAATTCTTCCCTTTTTAATCAAATTTCTATGAATTTAAGGGTTGAATCCAAAATTAAATGATGTTTCTAGGCCACAAGACTCACCTCCAATCAATCCCAGTCGAAAACCTCTTTAATCCTCATCAAAAAACTCCCAAGGTTGCTCAAAAATGGTGGAAATAGACTAAGCTTCGCGAAACAAAAATGAACATTAAAACCCTTCTGATATCAGGGATTTCCACATTTGCGGTCCCTTTTCTGCATCAGCGCTACCGCTTCTGCAGATCCTCACTTAAAAGCATAGACCGCTTCTGTGGTCACCTTCCACATTTGCGGACACAGCAAGAACCTGGAATCTCCCAACTCCAAATTTCATCCCGTTAGCCATCCGAAATCACCCCAAAGCTCCCGGGACCTTAACCAAAAGTGCCAACTCATCCTAAAATATCATCAAACTTGCTCCAATCATCAAAACACCACAAATAACACCAAAAACATCAAATTACACCAGATTCAAGCCTAAGTTCTTCCAAAACTTCTGAATTAGGCATTTGATCAAAAACCCGACCAAAACACCTCCGAATGATATGAAATTTTGCACATACATCCAAAATCACCTAATGAAGCTACAAAAACTCTCAAAATTCCATTCCGAACCTCGGATCAAAATCTTACCTACCAACCGCGATTCGCTAAAATACTTACTTTGCCAATTCAAGCCTAATTCTACACCGGACCTCCAAAATCAATTCCGATCACACTACTAAGTCACAAATCATCCCCCGAAGCTAACAAAATCACCAGAAATCACATCTGAGCCCTCTAACTAGTAGGTCAACATCCGGTTGACTTTTCCAAAATAAGCCTTCCTTAAAGAGACTAAGTGTCTCATTTCCATCCAGAATCAATCCAAATCAACTCATTTACCCAAGACTCGTATATAAAACATAACGAAGAATAAAATGGGGGAAACGGAGCGGTAACTCATATGATGACGGGTTGGGTCATCACAAGTTAATCCCGTATTTTGTGTTTCTACGCTTTGGAGGTATCACGGTGATCCGTCGCACATGTTGGATTTCAGCTCAGTCCAATTGGAGAAGAATCTATCTTATGTCGAGTAACCAGTGGCAATATTGGACAGGCAGGGTCAGGAAGTTGAGGTCAAAGAACATTGCATCAATGAAGGTTCAGTGGCGCGGTCAGTGACGAGGCCAATGTGTATAGGATTTTCTTGCTCGTGCTTCGTCAAATTCTAATATAGTTTAAGATATCATTTGACAGAGATTGGAAAATCTATGCTACAAACTTGTAATATTGTAGCTACCATTTGAGAGAACCAAATTGATGAAAAGAGTAGGATTTGAATTGGTAAATTACTTAAACAAAAATAACTTGTGAAAATTTTATATTTAAAAAAGTTTTGGGAATCGTTGAATTCACTTGCTAATATATTATAATAAAATTTCAATTTATACATGTATTTCTCTGAGGAATAATTTCTTATTGCTAATACAATTATGTTTAACTCACTAAGAAGTAGTCAATTAATAGCACTCCATGAGGTTATGTAACTAATTGAGTTAAAACTAGTGACGATTGGACCGAAATATTTTTCTTTCTTGAATTGTACTAAGGGGTAGTATAAACTTCGTGAGAATATTTTTACTGCAAAATAAATAATCTTGCCTACAACAATTCCTCCATGAGAATTAAAACTGAGGCAAGCAATATTACAAACTTGGAATAATAGTTTACTAAAAATTAATCTCACTCTGCCATTTTATTTATTAGTTATTATATATCAATTTTTCTTCGTGACAATTACAAAATTAATATAATAATAACTTAGAGATAAAAATATGTAGAAGTGATAATAATGATTAATTAAAACTATTATTACAGCACAGTACAAAGTATAAAAATAAAGTTTCAAGCCAAGTATGTATTAAACTGAGATGGTATTATAATATATATATCAAGCTTCATCAACTATCCCAAAAAAAAGACACTAGTCCATTATCGAGTATTTGAAAAAGAAAGAACTTCTATAATATGGCCTATATTGCCAACACTACTAGGAAATCTGAAATTTATAAGTAATGAAAGAAGAACAAGAAAGAATAAGTGACCAAAGCTTTAGAAAATAAAGTGACACTTTTGTTCCTTTTTCCTCGATGCCTCATACACAGAGAGTTGCCTTCTATTTATAGAAATGCATTTCTTCTTGAAGAGTTGTGATCTAAAGTGAGGAAGATGCATCTTGAGGAGCATATGTCTTGAGGAGGATGCGTCGTGAGGAAGATGCATCTTGAGGAAGATGCGTCATGAAGAAGATGCGACGTGATCTTCTTGCATTGTGGAGTGAATATGTTACAACCTTCTTGTTTCTTTCATTTTCTTGCTTAATTAATAGCATTCTTATCTCCTACAAAACATTGTTAGAAAATATAGAAAATCAAAATATTATATAAATATTTTATTTAAAATAGTATAGTTTTAAGTATATAATATATGAATATTTTATATTCATCAAATTCCCCTATACTTGAATCATTGCTCGTCCTTAAGGAAAATTATTTTATTAGTAATTAATGTTTCTTGTAGACTAGAAAAGTAGGAAAATAAAAATTCACCTAACATTCAAAACCTATAAGTTTTTCAAGTCAACCAAATCTTTACCTTATTTCTACTTCTGCTTTTGTTTGACAAAAATTTTCTCTCCTTCTTTGACGAACTTTTTGAGATTGATAACATTATGATCACAATCCTTGAGTTTCTCAAACTTTGTCCATAATCTTGCCCCTCATGTCAGTCTCCACTAATGTAGAATCAACATTGATTTTTAAAATCTTTTTAGCACTTTTTCAGGCTTTTATTGTTAGGCTTAGTGTGTGTAAGGGTAAATGAAATATTTATAGTGACTGTGTTCCTTCCAGCTTTATAATGTGACCCAATTATTTTACTAAAGGAACTGGTACAACTTTAATGCATAGAAGATAAACTCTAGAGATATCTTCAGTACCATGATTAACACCAATTAAGTCAACATTCCTTTCAACAGAAACATTCTCCATAAATTCTAACTTCTTACACCAAGAATTTATTCCATAAGTATATTCACAT
>MU698609.1:19804-39369 GCA_026770625.1 Nicotiana glauca | reverse complement strand
AGGGAGATATGATAGTGACTCAGTATGAGTTGAGGTTTACACAGTTAGCTCGGCATGCTACTTGGATGATCCCGATAGATCGCAAGAGGATCAGGAGGTTTGTGGATGGTCTCAACTATCCGATCCACATACTGATGACTAGAGAGAGGGCTACAGCAGTTACATTTGAGGAGGTAGTTGATGCGGCTCGTCAGATTGATACAGATCATCGTCGGGAGCATAAGGAGAGAGAGGCTAAGAGGCCTCGAGGTTCAGGTAGTTTCAGTGGTGCTCCGTTTAGGGGCCAGTTCCAGCGCAGCAGAGGTCGTTCCTTCAGACCTCCTCAGTCAGGTCGTTCAGAGTCCAGTAGGGCTTCGTTAGGCCGTGGTCATCAGGGTCATCAGTAGAGCCAGCCTGCACTGAGTGTCCTTCCTGCTCAGAGCTCTGCTCCTGCTTCTTCAGCCCAGGGTTCATCTGCAGTGAGGGGTTCCCATCAGTCCCCTTCTCCAGCTCCAGGTCGTTGCTACGAGTGCGGTGAGTTGGGTCATATGAGGAGACAGTGTCCCCGGTTCTGTAGTAGACAGTCTCAGCAGAAGGATCAGCCCTCATCTTCTGCTCCTGTTTCTTCAGCACCCACTCAGTTAGCTAGGAGTGGAGGTCAGGTAGCCAGAGGTCACCCCAGGGGTGAGGACCGTACTGGCGGTGGTCAGGCTCGATTCTATGCTCTTCCTTATAGTAGAGATGCTAGGGCATCAGATGCATTCATCACAGGTGTTATCTCAGTCTGCCACAGGGATGCCTCTGTCTTATTTGATCCCGGATCTACCTACTCCTATGTATCTTCATATTTTGCTCATCATTTGGGTACGACCCGTGGTTGTCTTGCCTTGCTTGTGTATGTATCTACCCCGGTGGGTGATACTGTTATTGTGGATCACGTATATCGATCCTGTCTTGTTACTGTTGGGGGTCTGGAGACCCGAGTTGACTTGTTATTATTGAGCATAGTGGATTTTGACGTGATTCTGGGTATGGATTGGTTATCTCCATACCGCGCTATTCTGGACTGTCATGCCAAGACAGTTACGTTGGCTATTCTGGGTATCCCGAGGATCGAGTGGCGAGGCATCACTGACTATGTACCCGGTAGGGTGATTTCCTTCCTAAAAGCCCAACGGATGGTTGGGAATGGTTATTTGTCGTACTTGGCTTTCATTAGAGATGTTGGAGCTGAGACTCCTAGTCTTGATTCGGTTCCCGTTGTGAGGGATTTCCCTGATATGTTTCCAACGGGCCTGTCGGGCATACCGCCGAACAGGGATATTGATCTGGTGCCGGGCACTCAGCCCATCTCACTCCTAGATAAGGGGTTCATTTGCCCGAGTGTGTCACCGTAGGGTGCGCCGGTATTGTTTGTCAAGAAGAAAGATGGCTCAATGAGGATGTGTATTGATTACAGGCAGTTGAACAAGGTAACGGTGAAGAACAAGTATCCTCTACCGCGCATTGATGATTTGTTTGATCAGCTCCAAGGAGCGGGGGTGTTCTCGAAGATTGATCTTCATTCAGGCTATCACCAGCTGAAGATTAGAGATTCTGATATTATGAAGACCGCTTTCAGGACGAGATATGGGCACTATGAGTTTCTGGTTATGTCAACTGACTAATGCCCCAGCCGCGTTCATGCACTTGATGAACAGTGCGTTCCGGCCGTATCTGGATTCCTTTGTGATTGTGTTTATTGATAACATCCTAGTGTACTCGCGTAGCCAGGAGGACCACGCGTAGCACTTGAGGGTGGTATTACAGAGATTGAGAGAGGAGAATTTTTATGCAAAGTTCTCTAAGTGTGAGTTCTGGCTTAGTACTGTGACTTTTCTGGGACATGTGGTGTCTAGTGATGGTATTCAGGTTGACCCAAAGAAGATAGAGGTGGTGCAGAGTTGGCCTAGACCGTCTTCAGCTATGGAGATCCGGAGTTTTATTGGTTTGGCGGGGTATTATCGCCGGTTTGTCCAGGGATTTTCATCTATTGCTTCGTCCTTGACCAGGTTGACACAGAAGGGTGCACTATTTGATGGTTGGATGAGTGCGAGGAGAGCTTTCAGAAGCTCAAGATAGCTTTGACCACAGCTCCAGTGTTAGTCTTGCCATCAGTTTCAGGTTCTTATACCGTGTATTGTGATGCATCGAGAGTTGGGATAGGTTGTGTGTTGATCCATGAGGGTAGAGTCATTGCTTATGCTTCTCTTCAGTTGAAGCCTCATGAGAAAAACTACCCTGTTCATGATTTAGAGTTGGCTGCCATAGTTCATGACTTAAAATTTGGAGGCACTATTTGTATAGCGTGTCCTGCGAGGTGTATACTGATCATTGCAGCCTCCAGCACTTGTTTAAACAAAAGGATCTAAATTTGAGGCAGCAGAGGTGGCTTGAGTTACTCAAGGATTATGACATTACCATTTTATGTCATCCGGGGAAGGCCAATGTAGTGGCCGATGCTTTGAGCCGAAAGGCGGTTAGTATGGGCAGCCTGGCGTATATTCCTATTGGGGAGAGACCCTTTGCAGTTGATGTTCAGGCTTTGGCCAATCGGTTAGCGAGGTTAGATATTTCAGAGCCTAGCCAGGTGTTGGCTTGTGTGGTTTCTTAGTCTTCCTTATATGATCACATTCATGAGCGCCAGTATGATGATCCACATTTGCTTGTCCTTAAGGACAGAGTTCAGCAGGATGATGCCAGGGATGTTATTATTGATAGTGATGGTGTGTTGAGGATGCAGGGCCGGATTTGCATGCCCAATGTGGATGGGCTTCGAGAGTTGATATTGGAGGAGGCCCATAGCTCACGGCATTCTATCCATCCAGGTGTCGCAAAGATGTACCAAGATTTGAGACAGCATTACTGCTGGAGAAGGATGAAGAAGGACATTGTGAGTCATGTAGCTCGGTGCCTCAACTGTCAGCAGGTCAAGTATGAGCATCAGAGGCCCAGTGGTGTGCTTCAGCATATAGATATTCCCGAGTGGAAATGGGAGCGGGTTACTATGGACTTTGTGAGTGGTCTCCCTCGGACAGCGAGGAAGTTTGATTCAGTTTGGGTGATTGTGGATAGGCTGACCAAGTCCGTACACTTCATCCTGGTGTGTACCACCTATTCTTCGGAGCGGTTAGCGGAGATTTTTATCCGGGAGATTGTACGATTGCATGGGGTCCCTGTTTCTATTATATCAGATAGGGGTACTCAGTTCTGGAGGACTTTTCAGCGAGAGTTGGGTTCGCAGGTAGAGTTGAGCACAGCGTTTCATCCTCAGACGGACGGGCAGTCCGAGCGTACCATTCAGATATTGGAGGACATGTTGCGTGCCTGTGTTATTGATTTTAGAGGTTCTTGGGTTGATTACTTGCCTTTTGCAGAGTTTGCTTACAACAACAGCTATCAATCAAGCATTCGGATGGCGCCGTATGAAGCCTTATATGGGAGACGGTGTAGATCTCTGGTTGGTTGGTTTGAGCCCGGCGAGGCTAGATTATTAGGGACAGAGTTAGTTCAGGATGCCTTGGAGAAGGTGAAAGTGATCCAGGAGAGACTTCGTACAGCTCAGTCGCGTCAGAAGAGCTATGCGGACCGGAAGGTTCGAGATGTATCTTATGCAGTGGGCGAGAAGGTCTTGTTGAAGGTTTCGCCTATGAAAGGCGTTATGAGGTTTGGAAAGAAAGGGAAGCTGAGTCCACAGTTCATTGGACCTTTTGAGATACTTAGGAAGATTGGGGAGGTGGCCTATATGCTTGCTTTGCGACCTAGCTTGTCGGGAGTCCATTCGGTGTTCCATGTTTCTATGCTCCGGAAGTATGTTGGGGACCCGTCTCATGTATTAGACTTCAGGACGATCCAGTTGGATGAGAACTTGACCTATGATGTGGAGCCGATGGCTATTTTGGGTCGTCAGGCTCGAAAGTTGAGATCTAAGGACATAGCTTCGGTGAAGGTACAATGGGGAGGTCGGCCCGTGGAGGAATCTACTTGGGAGGCCGAGCAGGAGATATGGAGCAGATATCCTCACTTGTTTGAGACTCCAGGTATGTTTCTTGACCCGCTCGAGGACGAGCGTTTGTTTAAGTTGGGGAGGATGTAACGACCCGACCCGTCGTTACGGGAGTTACCGCCCCATTTTCCCCGTTTTATGCTTCTATATGTTTCATTATATGTTTTTGGAGAATTTGAAGTAATTCGGATAGAGTTCGGTTAGAAATGAGACAATAAGTCTATGAGAAGGTTAGTTTTGGAAAAGTCAGCCGAATGTTGACTTATGAGTTAGAAGGCTTGGAATGGATTTCTGATGATTCGACTAGTTTCGGGGGATGATTTGTGACTTAGGAGCGCAATCGGAATTGAATTTGGAGGTCCGGTGTAGAATTAGGCTTGAATTGGCTAAGGTTTGATTTTGGCGAATTTCTGATGGCAGGTGAAATTTTGATCCGAGGCTCGGAATGGAATTATGAGAGTTGCAGTAGCTCCGTTAGGTTATTTTGAATATGTGTGCAAAGTTTCAGATCATTCGGAGGTGTTTAGGTCGTGTTTTAGATCAAATGCAAGTTTCGGAAGTTTTAGTTTAACTTAGGCTTGAATACGTGGTAATTCGATGATTTTGGTGTTTATGATAGTGTTTTTATGTTACGAGCAAGTTTGAATGAATTAATAGAACATATCTGTGCATTTAGTTGAGGTCCCGTGGGCCTCGGGGTGATTTCTGATGGCTAACGGGGAGTTTTGAACATGAAAAGTGCAGCAGAAATTGCAGAGGAATTTTCCTCTATGCGATCGCGTAGGTATGTCTGCGATCGCATAGAAGGTTCAGAGGGGGATGAAGATTTTCTCTATGCGATCGCGTATAGGGGTCTGTGATCGCATAGGTTGAGGAGATTGGGCAGTGCGGTCACGTGGGAAGTAATACGATCGCGTAGAAGGGGGAGACAGTGTTATGTGATCGCATGGCCTGTCCTGCGATCGCGTAAGAGGAATTGAGGGCCTGGAAATTTTGGCCTATGCGATTGCAGGGGTAGTGATGCGATCTCATAGGGGTCGCTACAGTAATCTGGCATAATGTTTAAAACACTTATATCCGCGACCCACATTATTTTTCCACCATTTTTACTCTGTTAAGAGAGCTCTTTGAGCGATTTGAAGAGGGTTTTCAACGGGTATTGATTGGAGGTAAGTCTCTTGACTAGAAAACACCATTTTATGGAAGAATCAACACTAAAATTCATGAAATTGGATAGAAATTGTGAAGAACTAGGGCTTTGTTTTTTAAAACGAATTTTTAGGATTTGAAAGGACATTTGAGCTCCGTTTTCGATAAACTTTATATGTACGGACTCGTGGCAAGACGAGGAATCCGTTGGTGTGATTTTTGGAATTTTTCGAGAAGTGGGCCCGGGGCTCATGTTTTACCAACTTCGTGAATTTTAGTACTTTTCAGGTATTTTTGATTAGGTTATGTTTCTTTAACCCATATTTATATATTCGTTGTGATTTTGACTAGATTCGACGCGCGAGGAGATCGATACGAAAGGAAAAGGCATTGCGGACCATTCTACGGCCGGTTAGAGGTGAGTAGTTGGTGTATATGATGGCCTGAGGGTTTGAAACCCCGGCTTATCACATTGTGACGCAATTGTAGGGCGTGACTCGCACCGCATGGCAGGTGCGGGATTGGTTATGACTGGGGATTGTGACTTGGTCCATCCCGAACAAGAATGTTTTTATATTAGCGACTGATACGCTCCATGTATTGAATATATCTGGGCTTATTGCCGTGTTTGGGGCCTTGTGCCGATCTGTAGCATCCTTAGAGGATGAATATCATTGTGATAGCATGCTTTGTATAATCATTGATCTCAGTCCTGTGTTTAATCACTGTTATGAAATGCTAAGTCACTTTTCCTGAAGTCAAATATCTAAAGTATATTCTTCTTAATAAATTGGAAATTGGGAAATTAATTGAATCTGTTACGTGACTCATATGCATATTGTGGACTGAGTATGGATCGGGCTGCACGCCGCATCTAATGTTATGATTATATTGCGCTTGGGCTGAAGGAGCCCCTCCGGAGTCTGTACACACCCTCAGTGAGCGTCATCGACGTTAAATGGATCGGGTTGTACACCACAGCGTGTTCATGTGCATTGCATTGCATCCTTACATTTTACTTGACTTTTATATTTGAAGTTGTTTTGAAGTTGTTCGTAGTAAGGTGTCGGACTGTTAGTTTTATCTTTGCTTTGTGGTATTTCGTGGATTTCTTATCTTCAGACATTTTATATGCTTATTACTCACTGAGTTAGTAGTACTCACCCCTACTCCCTGCACCTTGTGTGCAGATTCAGGTGCACCGGAGGCTTAGGTGAGCAGTCTTTGTTTTCCAGAGCTTATCAGAGTTGTTGAGGTAGCTGCTTGACGTTCGCAGGACCTGACTACTCTTCCTATTTCAGTTTTATTTTTATATATACATTTCCAGACTTGAATATTTTCGTTCAGATATTGTTATTCAGATTGTTTTAGAGGCTCTAGACTCGTGACCCCAGATCTTTTGGGAGTGTTTTTATCAGACTTCGTATTTCTCAGTATTATTCTTCGATAAATATTGGGTTATTATTCTAAAACTATTATATTCTCTTTAAATTGTCGGTTTTGAGGTTTGCGGTTGATTTGGGAACGACTGTGGACAGACTTGCCTAGCTTTAGGGTTGGGTGCCATCACGACAGGGTTTGGGTCATGACAAAGTAATAAGTCAAAACATTGAGGAAACAGTGAAAATAATCTCCGAAGGATTCAAATAGTTGGCACGAAGCCCAAATGTGGCAATCAGCCCAAACAGCAGTGATAAAAATAAATTCTAGTCAAATACACAGTAAATTCATCAATCGGGACGGATCAAGTCATAATTCTCAGCAGTGCTCTACCCCACGCCCACTATTTGGCGTGCAAGTCATCTCAATATAGCACTACAATGTGCAATCCAGGGTTTCAAACCCTTAGGATATCATTTACAATCATTACTCACCTCGAACCGGTAAAATCTCTAGCTCGCGACGCCCTTTCCCCTCAAATCGGCCTCCATGCGCATCGAATCTAACCAAAATCAGGGTGAATACATCACAATATGCTAAGGGAATAATACCCAATCGAAAACAATCGAAAAATATCAAGAATCTCGAAATTAGCGAAACCCGAGCCCTGGGCCAACTTCTCGGAAATCAAAAAATTTAACATTAATGGATTCCTCATCTTCTCACGAATTCATACATACTAAGAACTCTCAAATCCGAGCTCAAATGACTCATCAAATCCCAATTTGAAATATCAAAAACTCAAGCCCTAGTTCATCAATTCTAGGCTGAATTTCCATGAATTTCTAGACCAATTTCAAAATATAATCATGTTTTAAGTTCAAAAATCTTACCACCAATCGATTATCCTTGAATCCCTCGTCAATTTCCTTCAAAAAGCTCTCAAAAATATCAACAATGGAGTAAATGAGCCCCAAAATCGCGACTGACGTGTTTTAAAACATTTTGCCCAAGTATTTACTCTTCGTGATCGCAGAAAATGCTTCGCGATCACGGAGAAATATTTTTCCAGCCCAAAATTTACTCTTCGCAATCGCGGTCTATACTTTGCGATCGCGATGAACAGTTCCCAGCTCTTCCGGACAGCTTCCAATATAACGGTCATAACTATTTGCATACAACTCCAAATTACAAAGCGTTTAATGTTCTAAAAACTAGACACATAGCGCTATAATTTCATATGTTGCTCATTTCCTGAATCCTTATACATTGCGAGATATAAGCTTTCAAAGTCATCCCTGTGTATTAGAGACCTTCCCGGGCAGCCTATAGTGTAACCACCATAACTTTTTGTACACAACTTCAAATTCCAATTAATTTACATTTCTGAAAACTAGACACAAAGAAATACAATTTTCTTTTTTGATTCATCCCCAAATTCCATATAGATTATGAGATATAAGCTTCCGAAGTGAGATCAACGCAACAGAATATTTCTTCTCCATGATCGCAAAAGGCTTGCCGCGATCGCGATTCATTGGCACGTTTCTCACATTTTACTCACCGCGATCGCGACCTATTCCCCGCGGTCGCATAGAACACTGCTGTAGCCAAAAACCATCAGTTAAAAATGGCCTAAAAATGGTCCGAAACTCACTCGAGGCCCCCCGGGACCTCAACCAAACATTCCAACCAATCCTAAAACATCATTTAAACTTTTTCCAATCTTCGGAACGCTCAAAACAACATCAAAATACAAATTTTTTGTCGGATTCAACCGTAAAATTTTCAAAAACTCTAAAAACACATTTTCGATCAAAAAGTCTACCAAACCTCGTCCGAATGATCTGAAATTTTGCATGCACATCCCAAATGACATAACGGAGCTACTGCAACTCTTGAAATTCCATTCCGACCCCTATATCAAAATCTCGCCTATCAACTGGAATTCGCCAAAATGCTAACTTCGCCAATTCAAGCCTAATTCTACACCGGACCTCCAAAACCACTTCTGATCACACTCCTGAGTCACAAATCATCTCCTAGAGCTAACCAAACCATCGGAATTCACATCCAATCCCTCTAACTCATAAGTCAATGTCCGGCTGACTTTTCCAACTTAAGGTTTCTTAAAAGAGACTAAGTGTCTCATTTCCTATTAAAACCACTTCAAATTAACTCGATTACACAAGATATGGATAATGATGCATAAGGAAGCTGAAAATGCAGAAATCGGAGCTGTAACTCATGAGACGACGGGTCGGGTCGTCACATTCAATCTCCTTGAATTCGAGTTCTAGGGTTCCTCCTCTCAACAACGATGATCCAATCGAATATCTAATGATATGGAGGGTTTACCCATGTTAATAAGATGTTGGAAAAGTGAAATTAACTTAGAATCACCATTAGAACTTACCTTGGGTGGTGGAAGGACCCGTAAGGAGTTAAGTTTTTGAGAGTTCCACTTTCTAGAGCAAGTTTTTATGTTTTGGGGCTATGGGGGACGAAATATAGCTTTAAAACGACCCCCCACACGCGAGTTCGCACACCTGGAGGCTTGTTCGCGTGAGAGTTCGTGTTCAACGGCAGTAACACTGCCTCTCACGGGCGAGTTCGCGCACTTGGAGGCTTGTTCGCGCGAGTGTTCGCGCATACGCATACTGTTATGAAAAATGCACATAACGTTTTGCACAGAGATCTGTTTGGGCTGCATAATATATCGTTGAAAATCCATTTCAAAGGCCTACGACTTTCATGCTTTGTGTTTTTCCCAATTCCTTACACATTTTCACTAAAACTTGATAGAAGATAGACCTTCTGCAAACTTAGTCGATTTTGTCAAATCTTATGCACCTCTATGCACCTCTCTTTCCATCTTGATTTTGAAACAACTATTTTACCCATAATAATCCCGATGGGACTTCACATGTTCAAAATATAACCTTAATACTCCTTTAACACATTCATACCTAAGCCGAATTTACGGGGTGTTACACTTTAATATTATACAAGAACAACAATTAAGAATAAAACAAAAGATGAGTTTATTTATATTTATAACAGAAATACATATAGAGGTAAAAAAAATTATTCTACATGTACAAAGACAATAAAAATCTTTTTGACATTCAAATTTACAATCACAGAAGAAAGATTGAAAGAAATTGTGATCACACATATTCTATGTGTAATAGACTGAATAATTTAAGACCTTATCAGTCATTTGGTCTTGGTTTAAATATAAACCAAAAAATTACCTGATCTAGTAATTAATTTGCACAATTAAATGGTTAACCAACCAGTCACTTAGGCATACCGATCACCATGGAATTACTCCTGCATAGGAGACTCTGTTTTTGTAGAGGCCTTCATAAAATGTTCTGGTTGTACAATAACCTGGATATTAACCAGATAAATTGGCTAAGCAATTATATTATGCAAATTTATACAGGACTTATAAGGCTCCATTGCTTCACCCTCAATGGTTACGGGTAGCAAAATGTTGTTCTGAGTTTAATGTCGCCAGCTCGACTTATTTTCTACATGATTCTTCATTCAATTAGAGTAATTGATGGTTGTTTCCCAAATTGCCCTCCAAAATATAATTTTTGTTTGTTACCATTTACTTTAAATTTATCTCCACCACTAATCTATTGAATCTCAATAGCACAATATGGAGTAACATTTGTAACATTGTAAGGACCTGTCTATCTGGACTTTAATTTTCAAAGGAATAGCCTAAGTCGGCTATTGTAAAGAAGTACCTTCTCTCCAATTTTGAAACTCTTTTTTCGGATTAACTTGTCATGCCATATTTTCTTTTTTCTTTGAAAATTCTGGCATTTTCATAGGCTTCCAACCTCAGATCTTCTAATTCATTAACCTGAAAAAATCTCTTTTTATCAGTAGAGGTTAATTCAAAGTTTAATGCTTTCAGTGCCCAAAAAGCTTTGTGTTCTAATTCAACTGGCAAATGGCAAGCCTTTCCAAAGAATAATTTATATGGGGATGTTCCAATTGGCATTTTGAACGCCGTTCGGTATGCCCATAATGCATCATCAAATTTTAAAGACCGGTCTTTTCTTGAAATTCCAACCATTTTTTCAAGAATTCTTTTTAAATCGCGGTTGGAAACCTCAACTTGCCCCTGTGTTTGAGCATGATATGATGTTCCAGTTTTGTGAGTCACACCATGTTTTGATAGCAAAGCAGAAAATTGCCTATTCATGAAATGAGTTCCTTATCACTAATGATGACTCGAGGTGTGCCAAATCTAGTAAAAATATTTTTTCTAAAAAAATTACACACTGTATGAGCATCATTTTTCCTTGTGGGGATGGCTTCAAACCATCTTGATACATAATCCACAGCCACAAGGATATATTCAAATGAATGAGAAGAAGGAAAAGCACCCATGAAATCTATTCCCCAAACATCAAATATTTCACCTACCTGTATTGATTGTAATGGCATCTCATCTCTCTTAGTGATATTAACTATTTTCTGACACCTGTCACATTGTACAACATATGCTCGGGCATCTTTGAAGAGTGTTGGCCAGAAAAATCCGGCCTCCAATACTTTAAATGTCGTATGGTTTGCAGCATAATGACCTCCAATTTCTCCATCATGGAAGTGATACAAAATTTTGGTCATCTCTTCTTCAGGTACACACCTCCTGATGATATTATCTGCACAAGTTTTGAACAAGTAAGGTTCATTCCACAAATAATAACTAGCATCAGAAATAAGCTTTTTTATTTTGCTGGTAAGAGATATCTTGGGTGTCCATCTTCCAACCAAGTAGTTAGCAATATCTGCGAACCAGGGTGGTTGAGTCACAACAGAGTCAACTGAAAAAATGTGTTCATCAGGAAATTCTTCTTTTATCTCGCTGAACTCAAGGGGAGGGTCTTCTAGTCTAGACAAATGGTCAGCTACCTGATTCTCTGTTCTTTTTTTTATCTTTTATCTCAAGGTAAAATTCTTGCAGAAGTAAAATCCATCTTAACAGTCTAGGTCGAGCATCTTTTTTGGCTAAGAGGTATTTTAAAGTTGCATGGTTAGTAAAAACAGTCACCTTTGTTCCTATCAAATAAGAATGAAATTTATCAAAATCAAATACTACTGCTAGTAACTCTTTCTCTGTTGTGGCATAATTGAGTTGAGCCTCATTCATTGTTCTACTAGCATAGTAAATGGGACGGAAAATCTTATCCTTTCTCTGGCCTAAAACAGCTCCTACTGATATATCACTAGCATCACACATAACCTCAAAAGGTTGATTCCAGTCAGGGGACACGACTACAGGGGCGGTTGATAACTTTTTCTTAAGGGTCTCAAATGCATCTAGGAAATCACCTGAAAAATCAAACTTAACATCTTTCATCAAGAGGTTAGTCAGCGGTTTTGAAATCTTTGAAAAATCTTTTATGAACCGTCTGTAAAAACCCGCATGACCTAGAAAACTTCTAATGCCTTTAACAGTTGTAGGAGGGGGTAATCATGCTATAAGATCAATTTTAGCTTTATCAACTTCTATCCCTTTAGTAGTGATTTTATGTCCTCAAACAATTCCCTCAGTAACCATAAAATGATATTTTTCCCAATTAAGAATCAATTTTGTCTCTTCACATCTCTTAAGAACTAAAGCCAAGTGATAAATACAATCCTCAAATGATTTTCCAAAGAGTGTAAAATCATCCATAAAAATCTCGAGAAATTTCTCGGTCATGTCAGAGAAAATTGCTGACATGCAACGCTGAAATGTAGCAGGGGCGTTGCACAAACCAAATGGCATTCTCCTATAAGCATAAGTTCCATGAAGACATGTGAAGGTTGTCTCATTCTGATCTTCTGGTGCAATTGGTATCTGGTTATACCCTGAATAGCCATCAAGAAAACAATAAAACCCATATCCTGCAATTCTTTCCAACATTTGATCAATAAATGGCAAAGGAAAATGATCTTTTCTAGTAACATCACTGAGACGTCTATAATCAATACATACTCTCCATCCTGTGACAGTCCTGGTAGGTACGAGTTCATTATTTTCATTTCTAATAACTGTCATACCTTCTTTCTTTGGCACTACCTGAACAGGACTTACCCAAGGGCTGTCTGAAATAGGATAAATGATACCTGCTGCCAAAAGTTTTACAATCTCCTTTTTTACCACTCCCTGCATTGCTGGATTCAATCTCTTTTGGGGTTGGACTATTGGCTTGTAGCTATCCTCCATGAGGATTCTGTAAGTACAAATAGTTGGA
Source organism: Nicotiana glauca (assembly GCA_026770625.1). NCBI lineage: Eukaryota > Viridiplantae > Streptophyta > Magnoliopsida > Solanales > Solanaceae > Nicotiana > Nicotiana glauca. The sequence continues at coordinate 26,547 of MU698609.1, read as the reverse complement.
CTAATCCCTTTGATATCTGCTATAGTCCACCCTAAGGCTCCTTTGTGTGTTTTCAAGACTTCAATTAATCTTTCTTCTTATTCTGCAGTTAAAGAAGATGAAATAATCACTGGACATTTTTCTTTTTCAAGATAAGCATATTTCAAATGAGATGGGAGAATTTTGAGTTCAATTTTTTGTTGAACTTCTTCTGGTTGCATCTCCTGATCCTCGGAATCTTTTTCTAATATTTCAGCTTCTTTTCTGATGATGGGATCATCATCTTGTATGGTGCCTGATTTGGCCAAGCATCTTTCCATTATGTCTGGAGTTAATTGATCATCTCTATATTCATCTGTAAGATAACTAATCATGTCAATTGAAAAACATGAACACGATGATTCATCTCCTGAAAATCTTAGTATCTTTTTCATGTCAAAAATGACCCTTTCTTCATCAACTCTTAGAATTAGCTGTCCTTGGTGGACATCTATAATTGCTCTACCTATAGCCAGAAATGGTCTACCCAAAATAATTGGTTCATCAGGACCTTCTTTCATTTCAAGTACTATAAAATATACGGGAAAAACAAACTTATCTACTCTTACAAGCACATTTCAATTATTCCCTTAGGTTTCTTAGTACTTTGATCTGCAAACTGAAGAGAAACACCTATGTCCTTCATTTCACCAAGATCCAATTTTTTAAAGATAGAAAGTAGCATCAAATTTATTGATGCTCCAGAATCGCAAAGTGCTTTTTCAAAATACACTCCTCCCAAAGCATGGAATTGTAAAACTGCCAGGATCACCAAGTTTTGTGGTAGCTTATTTTGAAGTATAGCACTGCATTTTTCAGTAAGCATTACCACAGAAATTTCTTTCAATTACCTTTTACTTGACAAAATTTCTTTTAAAAATTTTGCATATGAAGGCATTTGTATCAAAGCATTAGGGAAAGGAATATTAATATGAATTTGTTTCAAGATTCCTAAAAACTTTGCAAATTCGCCATCAAGCATTTCTCTTTTCATTTTTTGTGGAAAAGGAATTGTCACAGAGAGAGGAATCATTTTTTCAATGTTTTTCTCTTCTTTTTTCTTGACTTCTTTATCTTCTAATGGTTCAGAGGGTGTTTCAACATTTTTACCCTTGTTTGCCTATTGTTCTGACTGGTTCTTTTCTTGTCTGACTTTATTGGGTTCATCAAGCTCCATACCTGATCGTAAGGTGATAGCCTTAAGGTTTTCCTTTGGGTTTTTCTCATTATTTCTTGGTAAGGGGCCTTGAATTTTTTCTGACACAAGAGTTGCTAATTGGCTCAGGTGGGTTTCCAAATGTTTAAGGGCTGAATTTTGGCTTTCCATTTTTTCATTAGTAACCTTAATATATTTGTACAAAAGTTCATCAAGACTTGAATGTGTTTGCTGAGGCCTTTGCTGATATGAAGCTGCTTGCTGATAAGGTCTGAAATTTGATTGCCCATGGTTTTGATTTTGGTAACCAGGTGGACTTTGTACCTGTGGCTTCTGGAAGCTCTGAGAGTTCTCGGCACCATTTGGATTGCTCCATTAAAATCCTGGATGTTTATGTGTCATTGGACTTCCAAAGGGGTCCTGCTTGTAACCGATTGCATTGATTTGTTCATCATTTTGATTGATTGCTTGGAATTCATGATTCAGATGGTTTCCTCCACATATATCACAAGCCTCTGACTGACTTGATTGTTTTGTATTCACCTGAAATGATTTAAATTTTTGTGCCAAAGAAACAATATGTTGCATTAGTGTGTTTAAAGCATCAACTTTATTTTGTCGTAGCGGCTTTTTTGATGATTACACGCTCAGATGGACATTGAATGGCATTTTAAGAAATTTCATTCAATAACTACCTTCTTCTATTGTTTTTCCCATCACAGAACCACCTGCAGCTGTATCAATCACATTTCTAGAAGAGGGTTTTAACCCGTGGTAAAAAATATACAACTGCATGTGTTCAGGAATATTATGGTGCGGGCATTTTCTTAACATTGCTTTTAATCTTTCCCAAGCTTAATAAACTGACTCAGTATTAGTCTGTAAGAAATTAGATATTACTTGCCTTAACTTTGTTATTTTAGCAGGAGAAAATATTTATTCAAAAACTTCTGAGTCATCTGGTCCCATGTGGTAATTGACCCTTGAGGTAAACTCCGCAACCCTGTCTTGGAATCTCCTTTTAAAGAAAAAGGAAATAGCCTTAACTTGATTGCTTCAGGAGGAACTCCATTATACTTAGAAGTTTCAACAAGTTCCAGAAATTCTATTAAATGACTGTGTGGATCTTCACTTGAATCTCCTGTAAAGATACAAGATTGTTGAATTGTTTGAATTAGGCCGGTCCTAATTTCAAAGTTTTTGGCTGCTATTGGGGGTTTTCTGACACTAGATTCACAGTTGAAGCGGTCTGGCCTAGCATAATCCCTTAGGATTCTATTTGCTGGTCTTGGCACCACTTCATCAAATTGATCTTTTAAATGGACTGGTGGTGGCACTTCGGGTGGATTGATATCTTCTACTCCCTGGTTTTCCATTCCTTCACAAGCTATACTGTGAGAAGATGACGTTTGTTCCTTCCTGCGTAATCGAAGAGATCTTTCAATTTCAGGATTATAATGTGCTAACTCTTTTGTAGAAGAGCGGGTCATAAACTAAGTGTTTTTTTTTTTTTTGAAGTGAAGAAAATTAAAGTTTTTTTTAAAGACAATTAAACTTAATTCCTAAAATAATAGTAGCACTAAAAGAAAATAGTAAAAGAAAAGTAGTAGTAGTGAATAGTACACTTAGTAATAATAATTATCAATATTAAAGAAAAAGGTAGTTAGTACAGCTAGTATATTATGATGAAAGTACTATGACGTGAAGTTGCTGAAAATATCATAAGAGTTATAGATATACATATTAATTATATTTACACATGTTAATAATAAAAACAATAGGTAATAGTTACGGCAATGAGAAAGAAAGGAAAAAAACCTTTATATTACTTTGGGAAAAAAATGTTAGAATGGATATAATAGTAATAGTTATAGAAATATTTAGCAGGTGATGATAATACTAACAAAAATAAGGATACCAATATATATAATAATAAATTCTCAAATTAGTAATAAAATATTTAAGTTGAAGTAGACTTATGCCAATCCCCGGCAACGGCGCCAAAAATATGACGAGGCTAATGTGTATAGGATTTTTCTGCTCGTGCTTAGTCAAATTCTAATATAGTTTAAGATATCGTCCCACATAGATTGAAAAATCTATGCTACAAACTTGTAATATTTTAGCTACTATTTGAGAGAACTAAATTGTTGAAAAGAGTAGGATTTGAATTGGTAAATTACTTAAACAAAAATAACTTGTGAAAATTTTATATTTAAAAAGTGTTGGGAATCGTTGAATTCACTTGATAATATATTACAATAAAATCTCAATTTTTACATGTATTTCTCTAAGGAATAATTGCTTATTGCTAATACAATTATGTTTAGCTCACTATGAAGTAGTCAATTAATAGCACTGCGTGAGGTTATGTAATTAATTGAGTTAAAACTACGATTGGACCGAAATATTTTTCTTGCTTGAATTGTGCTAAGGGGTAGTAAAAACTTCGTGAGAATATTTTTACTACAAAATCAATAATCTTACCTACAACAATTCCTTCGTGAGAATTAATATTGAGGCAAGCGAGATTACAAACTTGGAATAATAGTTTACTAAAAATTACTCTCACTCTACTAGTTTATTCATTAGTTATTATATATCAATTTTGCTTCGTGAGAATTATAAAATTAATATAATAATAACTTAGAGATAAAAATATTTAGAAGTGATAATAATGATTAATTAAAACTATTATTACAGCACAATACAAAGTATAAAAAGAAAGTTTCAAGCCAAGTATGTATTAAACTGAGATGGTATTATAATATATATATCAAGCTTCATCAACTATCCTAACAAAAAGACACTATTCCATTATCGAGTATTTGAGAAAGAAAGAACTTCTATAATATGGCCTATATTGTAGGAAATCTGAAATTTATAAGTAATGAAAGAAGAAAAAGAAAAAATAAGTGACCAAAGCTTTAGAAAATAAAGTGACACTTTTGTTCCTTTTTCCTCGATGCCTTATACACAGAGAGTTTCCTTCTATCAATAGAAGTGCATTTCTTCATGAAGTGTTGTGATCTCAAGTGAGGAAGATGCATCTTGAGGAGCATATATCTTGAGGAAGATGCGTCATGAAGAAGATGGGTCGTGAGGAAGATGCATCTTGAGGAAGATGCGTTATGAAGAAGATGTGTCGTGATCTTCTTGCATTGTGGAGTGAATATGTTACGACCTTCTTGTTTCTTTCATTTTCTTGCTTAATTAATAGCAGTCTTATCTCCTGCAAAATATTGTTAGAAAATACAGAGAATCGAAATATTATATAAATACTTTATTTAAAATAGTATAGTTTTAAGCATATAATATATGAATATTTTATATTCATCAGTCAACCGGTCGAGGAAGCGACCTGGGAGACCGAGCAGGATATGTGCAGCTGTTACCCTCATCTTTTCACTACTTCAGGTATGTCTTTACGCTCGTTCGAGGATGAACGAATGCTTAAGTGTGAGAGGATGTAATTACTCGGCCAGTAGTTTTTGGAATTTACGCTCCGATCCCCTATTAACTATTTTTCCCATGTTTATTTCTGTTATTTTGATTTGCTGGGACATTTGATTTTAAATTTCGAAGAGTTTTGGGATACTTAGTCCCTAAATTAGAGCTTAAGCCTTAGAAATTTGACCACAATCAGAGCAGTACGAAGACGGTCTCGGAATGCAAATCTGATGGTTCTGTTAACTCCGTTAGGTGATTTCGGGCTTAGAGGCATGTACAGATTGTGTTTTGGAGGTCCGTAGCTAATTGTAACGACCCGACTATTTTTTTTTGGAATTTACGCCCCGATCTCCCATTTAACTATTTTCCCTAAGTTCATTTCTGCTATTTTGGTTTGCTGGGACGCTCGGTATTAGGATTCGGAGTGTTTTGGGACACTTAGTCCCTAAATGAGAGCTTAAGAGCTGAAAAATGGTCCGTATTCGGAACAGTGTGAAGACGGCCTCGGAATGGAAATCTGATGGTTCCATTAGCTCCGTTAGGTGATTTCGGGGTTAGGAGCGTGTTCGGAATGTAATTTGGAGGTCCGTAGCTTATTTAGCCTCGAAATGCCGAAGTTCGAATTTTTGAAGTTTCCAGTCCGATAGTGAGTTTTTGATCCGGGGTCGGATTGGAATTCCGGAAGTCGCTGTAGTTCCGTCATGTCATTTGGGATGTGTGTGTAGAATTTTAGGTCATTCGGGCGAGGTTTGGGTAGATTTCGGATCGAAAGCGTATTTTGGATGAACTTTAAGTTCTTAGGCTTGAATCTTTGATTTAATCGGGTTTTCGGTGTTGTTTTAGATGTTTTAATAATTGGAACAAGTGTGCAGAACGTTATAGGATGTATTGGTATTTTTGGTTGAGGTCCCGGCGGCCTCGGGATGAATTCGGATGGCTAAACGGAGAATTTTTGGACTTATGAAGATTTTAGGCATGCTACTTCTGGTATTTTCGCTTCTGCGGTTTTGGAGTCGCATAAGCGGAAGTGGGCATTTGTCGAGGAACCGCAGAAGCGGAGATTGTTCTGCTGAAGCGAACTCGCTTCTGCGATGGGAAGACCGCATAAGCGGTTGGTCGGACATTGAAGGAGACCGCAAAAGCGGTTGGTTTTTCTGCAAAAGCGGGACCGCAGAAGTGGTCCCTAGGCGCAAAAGCGAAAACGACTGTTCTGATAAGGGTTTATCCGAGGCTTAATTTCAAAAGTTGGAAAATCAATTGAGAGCTCGGGAGAAGGCGATTTTGAGTGGGTTTTGAAGAGAATATCATTGGGTAACATTGCTTTGATCCTTTCTAGTTATATTTCATCATTACCTAGTTAAATCAACCATTAGAATTCAAATTCAAGGTCTAAAATTGGGAAAAATGGGTGAAACTTCTTAGACTTAATTATGTGATTTTGAGTAGGTATTTGACCTCCGATTTGGGAGATTTTTTTATGGTTAGACTCGTGAGAGTACGAGGGTTCTGAAAATGCAAAAGTTATTCGATTTCGAGTCGTTGGTCTGAGGGGAGTTTTGGTCATTTTACCTATTTTTGCGCCCTAGCTTTAATTTTAATAGTGGAATCAGTTGTTTGCAATATTATTTATGATGTGTAATTGAATTGAATAGATTTGGGCCATTTGGAGTCGAATAATCGTGGCGAAGGCATTGTTCCTTAGTTGATTTTGCACCGGTTCGAGGTAAGTGGCTTGCCTAACCTTTTGTGGGGGACTTTGTCCCTTAGGATGTCATATTTGGTAATTGAATGCGTTGTGCATTAGGTGACGAGCGCGTACTTGAGCTAATTGTTGAAAACCCAAATTTTGACTTAAAATAATTGAACTAAATTTCTTTCGTATTTGCTTTATTCTACTTGCTATTATAGCATGTGCTAGTATAGAAAAATATGTTTAATTTATCCAAATTGCCTATTTGCTTAAATTGCCTTAATTGTAATTACGTGAAGCATGTTAGGCCAGAATTATTTGTTGCCTTGTATTTGTATACTTCAATTTCTGAATATTCCTCTGATTTTGGTTGCGCATTTACATTGGGACTACGGATGTGGGATTCCGGTAGCTTCCCCCCCCCCCCCC
>MU698605.1:83094-101181 GCA_026770625.1 Nicotiana glauca | reverse complement strand
AACACGTAAAATACATCATGGTGGTCGTTTCATTTCCGGTTACCTGTCCTAGACGGACCCAACTCCTGTGTTGAGTCCCCTAAGTCATATGCACGTGATGCAAATAAGAGTTCCTATTAAGGATCCGGCATGGAGTCAAGTTATTGTAAGTTCAGAACCTGGGTATATGTTCTAGACTGTGTACCCGAGCGGACAACTCGAGTCGAGGAGGGGGCTACCTACCGGGAACCAAAAGGCCATCCGGCTTAGTAACTTGTCCGGCCTCTTTCTTATTTAAAGGTATTGATAGTAACAGAATAGGGAGACTCAACCAGTAAGCACATCCCCAGAGGTGAGAAGAGAAGGGTTTCGGCACAGTTTATATATAATTCAGGTAATATCAAAGCGGTAAACATTTAGCACATTAAGCATAAAAACATGTAGAAAAATCAGATATAACCAAATACAACAATTATTCTGAGCTCGAATTCTGAACCCTGAACAAAAGTTCTGGGTTTTTATCCCCAGTAGAGTCGCCAGAGCTGTCACACCTCCTTTTTCGCTACTACACCCCCGGGAGGGCGTAATAAAGGAGTTTTTCCAATTAAAGGACAATCGAAACGGGATTCGTTTATTAAGAGATTCAGAGTCGCCACTTGGGAAATTTATGGTGTCCCAAGTCACATGGTTTGAATCCCAAATCGAGGAAAGGTTTGACTCTGTATTACAGTCGCGGACCAGAAATCTGGATAAGGAATTCTGTTAACCCGGGAGAAGGCGTTAGGAATTCTCGGGTTCCGTGGTTCTAGCACGGTCACTCAACTGTTGTATTTGATTTTATATGTTTTCAAAACATGTTCTAACTTATGTTCCTTTTATTAATAAACTGCTTTTATTTTTATTTTTTAATAAGAATTGCAATGTCATAAAAATGCGTTTCGAACCACGTCGCACCAGTGCACCTGTGGTTGTTAACACATTTCGACTCCATTAAGATTTGGATTTGGGTCACATCAATGTGCACCCGTATTTAGGAAGGTAAAATTATTAAAAACGCGTCTAAAGTGACTAACGTGTTGTTATTTTTTGGGAAGGCCGTGAAATTTTGCTAAACGACCCGTCCCGAATCTCTAAGTATTTTAATTAAGTAATTAATGAGGGCCCCGCAATTTGTATTTGGTTTGGCGAGACTCGTCTCATTTTTATTATTAAAAGGCCAACCTAAAGAAAACTAAAATTTTTTATTTATTATTTGTCTCTAAAAGGCCAATTAATTTACAAATATAATTTCGGGCCTCGAATTCAAGTTCGAATTCAAACAAAAGGGGCAATCCTTTTAGCTTGAACCCGCTAACCTAATTCAAAACCCAATTTTATATTTATGAATTAATTCCTTCTATCCTAATGTAATTTTGACAGGTTTTTTGAAAGCATTTGTTTTCCAGCAATAATTTGGGTTTGGAAAGCTTGGCCCATACCTGGAATATGTTCAGCCATGCCTTATGAGAAACTAGGCCACTGCAATTTGCCTAATCTCACAAGTTGATTAAAATTAACACGGCTAGCTTCTAAATTTAATACACGCATAAGAGTGCGAAATCATAGAATTAACGTGGAATTTGATTCATGGAACTAATATACAATGAGTATGAACTAATTCGAGCTTCATCTGATATTTTGCATTTTTTATTCTAAACCTACAAGCATGCATTATACTTTTTAAAACTCATGAATGTAAATGGCAATCTCTAACTTAAGCTGATTCACACTTGAGATACAAATGCTATCCTTCACATCACTTACTACTTAAAGATCGAATTCCATTTAAATCTACTGGAATCATCTAAATATGTCATAAGACTAATTAATAAGCATAACGCATGTATTACTTATTACATGAATCGTATCAAAACCTTATAACAACTAAGACCAACAAATCTGGGTACGTAGATCCGAAGAACAAAATAATACAAAACTGATAAGAATTCGAGCTAAGAATGCATGAGTTTCAACTCTTGTTTTCCATTTTATCCTTCATATTCCAAAACGGGCAATTGAGTTTACAAGGCTGTGTACCTGGAAATTCAAGCAATACAAAGTCGAGGATCAGCTAGTAATCAACAGAACATCAGTCATATACCAGTAGAGAATCAAACAACTAGCCCAATGGTGAATTCAGCAACACAGGGGAAACTCAAAACCAAATTGAAACAGAAACTCAACCACAAACAGCTTGAATAAGCTCAAATGAGCTTGAATTGAACCAGTATTTTAGAGAAACAGTCACACAACCAAAATGATTCAAACAACACCAATCAAGCCTAAAATTGAAACCATAGACTTTAGTAAACTCTCAGCAATTCAAATCCTGAACTACTAGGAGCAATTAACAGCTACGCTTGAAATCAAAACTACAAATGCTAATGGAATAGTGTTATTTTTTGGATTTTTCTATTGGATTTCTATTGTTTTTGAATTTTTTGAAGGTTTGAATTTCAAAACCACATCTGAAATTAGAGAAGAAGCTTTTTGGAGGGAATTTTGGAGGCTCAAAACTTTTTGCACAAGTAAGGGTCATGCCCTTTTTATAGGCACAAAATGAGGGAGTTTCAGATTTTTAACTTTTACCTATTAGTCTCTCACTTATTTCTATTTCACCCCTTATTTTCTGACTTGTGCTACAAGTAACTACCCTAAAAATCACTGAAATTTTACTTGTACCCCTATCTAGAGGGTTCTAGAGTGTTCTTTTACCTATGCAATGCCTATACTACCCTTGCCTTTGTTTTGAATTTACCATTTCTAATAAACCTACCCTTTTCCATGCCCAAACTACCCTTGAAAACTCACTGAAATTACCAACCAAACCCAAACAAAACCCCCGAAACTATTTTGCAATTATTAACCCTTGATCTTGGTCTCAATTTACAAATTTATCATTATCAGCTATAACCAAATCGATTAAACTAATCAACACTAACTAATTAAGCTAATCCTAATAATGAATTGATAACCAAACAGTAAACTAAAGAATTATTGATACAATTATTGAACTAAACTAATTGTCACTAACTAATTATCAAAGGAAATGGGTTATTAATTAATTCAAATACTAAAATTCAAATAATGCCAAAACAGTATCAACTAAACAGATTAACAAAGTATTCAACTAATAATCAAACTAAAACCATGAATCAAAACAAATTAGAATCTTAAACGGACTAAACAAACAAACAGAATTGTATACCCAAATTAAAACAAAATCAAAACAGAGGTGATAAAAATCAAAACAAAAATTAAGTACAACATACATTCATTAAACAAAACAGTCATAAAATCGAATCAGAACACATGAAAGAAGAAGAAAACAGAAACATATATAAAAAAAGAAGAATTACTGTTATGTATTTAAAGCTGGAACAAATTTATCAATATTAAAACGTCATTGATGGTAGATTCTTCATGAGGAGAGTGAGAGGATTGTGTGATGTGATTTTGGGGATTTTTGGAACACTTAGTGTTTTGGGCAGGATCTTTAAATCAAAATTCGAGATTCTTGGTGGGGATTTGAGGGAAATAATCGATGGATTTAGTAAGAGGGAAGTATGGAGATGTTGTGGTGTAAATTTGGGCGGATTTGGAGGAGGTAAGGTTTTGGCCGGATTCTCGATCTAAGATTCGAGATGATTGGCTGAGATTTGAAATAAAATAGCCATGGATATGGAAAGGGGACGAGAAGAGGATCATGGAGTGTAAATTTGGGGTGTTTTGGGGCATCGTCGGCGGCGACGGCGATAGGGCGGAAGGCGGTGGTGGCACGACGGAGGTAAGGTGGGTTGCCACCGGCGTTACAGGGGGTGTGAGGGTACGAGGAAGATATGAAATGGTTTTAGGGTTTAATTAATTTTTAGGATAGTTTTATTTAAAGTGGGGAATCAATAGGGACTATTGGATAAGGTATGATGAACGATCCAGATTAATCGACGTCGTATTGTTTATTAGTGGCAGGCCGGGTTTGGGTAAATTTGGGCTAGGACTGGGCGGGGAATATTGAAGTGGGCAAAATTCATTAAAAAGGGCCCAATTCAGGGCAGCCCTTCCCTTTTCTTTTTCTTTCTTTTGTTTTTCAATTCTTTTAATTATTTCTCTCTTTTATTCTTTTTCTTCTTGTATTTTTTGTATTTTTGTAAAAATAAACTAAAATTAAATCTAAATTACTTCCCAACTAAGCTAATTAATTTCTAAAATTATTTAAATACTATTTTCATGATAAATTCACAATTAAAATAATAAAAATATAAAAGTGAACTATTTTTGTCATTTTCTTTATATGTGAATAATTTTAACTACTAATTGACACTAAAATATGAAATTAAACCTAAATGCCAATGTATTTTTGTATTTTCCATATGCACAAATAAAATGCAACAATTAACAGAAATAACACCAAAATTGTAAAAATAACGAAAAGTATTTTTTTTTGAAATTTAGGAATAATTCATATATAGGGCAAAAATTACGGGCTCACAGTAGCCGAAAGGCATAAATATGAATTCTGTGTGTAAATAATGAATTTTGATATTAATATGGTTAAAGTTGACTTCAGTCAACATTTTTGGTAAACGGACCCAGACCCGTGATTTGACGGTCTCGAGGGTCCGTAGAAAAATATGGGACTTGGGCGTATGTCCGGAATCGAATTCCGAGGTCCCAGGCCCGAGGAATGAATTTTTCCATGAAATTGTTTTTCTAAAAATGCTTAAGGAAAATAAAAATGAAATTTGATCAAAAAGTGATGGTATCGGGCTCGTATTTTAGTTCCGATGCCTGATACAAGTCTTAAATATGTGTTAAGCTCTATCTATACAGTTTGGTTGAAAACGGACATCGTATGACGTGTTTCGGACTATAAGTTCCAAATTTGAAAGTTTATGAAATTTAGAAGAAAATCATGTGTTTTGAGGCTTGATTCTACGTAAATGATGTTATTTTTGCGATTTGATCGCACGAGTAAGTCCGTAGGATGTTTTTGAGGTTGTGTGCATGTTTTGTTTGGAGCCCCGAGGGCTCGGGTGAGTTTTGGATAGGCATCGGATTGCATTTCTCATTGTTGAAAACCTGGTGTTCTTCGGTTCTGCAGGTTTCGCAATTGCGAAGCGAGCACTCGTAAATGCGAGATCGCAATTGCAAGCATTTTTATCATAAATGCGAAATATTTCCTGGGCAGCTTCCTTCGCAAATGCGAAGAAATCGATCGCAAATGCGATGCCCGCCTTTAGCCTCAACCTTCGCAAATGCGAAGAAATCGATCGCAAATGCGATGCCCGCCTTTAGCCTCAACCTTCGCAAATGCGAACGTATGTCCGTAAATGCGATATTGAACCTTCGCAAATGCGACCAATTTTTTCGCATATGCGAACCTCCCAGTATCCTTCAGAGTTCGCAAATGCGAACTCGACTTCGCAATTCCCACATTTTGGCAGGGGTTCGCAATTCCGAACCCTAGTTCGCAATTCCCATATCAGAGACCTGCATTTCTCATACTTAGACGATTTTAAGCTTCATTTTTCACATTCCTCCAAAACTAAAACACCATAGGCGATTTTTCAAGAGCAAACCTCATTCCAAAACAATTGTAAGTTTATTTTCACTTAATTTCTTCAATCTTTAACATCATTTATCATGTTTTCATCTTAATATCAAGGTTTTTCATGGGTGAAAATGGGATTTTGGGTAGAACCTAGGTTTTCTTAAAATTGGGGATTTGGACCTCAATTTGAGGTCCGATTTAAAAACAAATCATAGATATGAACTCGTGGGGGAATGGGTAACCGGGCTTTGGTTCGAACCTCGGGTTTTGACCACGTGGGATCGGGGGCGTTTTAGAAAATTTTGAGTAAAACTTTGGAAAATTCATTTTCATGCATTCAAGTTGATCCAATTAGAATTTGTTGATACATTCAAGTAATTTGTGAATAGATTCGAGCGGTTTTGTGGTGAATCCGAGGAGTAAAGATATACTAGAGGCTTGAGTGGATTTTTTTTTAGCATTTGAGGTAAGTGTTTGATCTAACTTTAGCTTGAGGGAATATGATTAGAGTATTATTAATTGTTATTTGCTAAATGATCGAGTATGGTATATAGGCATGGTGACGAGTATCTATACACCAGTGTCTAGCATGACCGTGGGTCTTTGTTGGTATGTGACGACCCGACACGTCGTCTCATGAGTTACCGCCCCATTTCCCCATATTATGTTTCCCTATGCTTCATTATCGGTATTGGGTGTGTTAGAGTTGATTTGGATTGGTTTGGATAACAAATGAGACACTTAGTCTCTTTAAGGAATGCTTAGTTTGGAAAAGTCAACCAGAAGTTAACTTGTGTGTTAGATGGCTCGGATATGAATTCTGATGGTTCGGCTAGCTTTGGGGGATGATTTGTGACTTAGGAGCGTGACTGGAATCTATTTTGGAGGTCCGGTGTAGAAATAGGCTTGAATTGGCGAAGTTAGCATTTTGGCGAATTCCGATCGATAGGTGATATTTTGATTCGAGGTTCGGAATGGAATTCCGAGAGTTTCTGTAGCTCCGTTAGGTGATTTGGGATGTGTGTGCAAAATTTTAGGTCATTTGGACGTGGTTTGGTTGGGTTTTTTTATCAAATGCGGGTTTTGGTAGTTTTAAAAAGAACTTAGGCTTGAATTTGATATAATTTGATGGTTTTGGCGTTGTTTGAGGCATTTTGATGATTGGAATAAGTTCGTATGATGTTTTAGGAGGTGTTGGTATTTTTGGTTGAGGTCCCGGGGGCCTCGGGTGTGTTTCGGATGCCCAACGGGTCATTTTTGGAAGATTTTGAACTGCTGTTTCTAGTATCTGGTGTTGTTCTTCGCGTCCGCGAGGGTCCTATCGCGTTTGCGAAGAAGAATTTGGCATCTGAGACTTTTTTCTTTGTGTTCGCGAAGAGGGCATCGCGTTCACGAAGAAGGATTTTCCATCAGGGACCTTGTTCTTCGCGTTCTCGAACTGTGCCTCGCGTTCACGAAGAAGGTTTTTTTCAGTCGCGTAGGTCCTACTTAAGAAGCTCATATCTTTCTATCTACAAGTAAGTTTTAGGTGATTCAAAAACGAAAGTTGTAGATCGTGGAATCTAGTTTCCAAAAACATACTATAATAGTCATTTGGACATCTGTACCAAAAGTTATGACCATTATACTAGAGGCTATCCGAGAAGAGAAAATTTTGGGCTTGAACATTTTGTTCTTCGCGTTCGAGAAGAACAGTTTTTGAACTTGAACATTTTGTTCCTCGCGTTCGCGAAGAAGAAAAGGCCTGGGCAGAGAAGTTAAGTTCTGAAAATGGGACTTCGTTCCCATTTTCCATTTTTAGCGATTTGGAGCTCGGATAAGGCAATTTTTCAATAGATTTTTGGAGAGAACAACGGGGTAAGTGTTCTTAACTCAATTTTGGTTGTATAAATCAAATCTATTACAAGTTTTGGTGTTTAATCTGAGAATTTTTTTAAAAAGGGTAGAAACCCATCTTGGATAGAATCACTGATTTAAGGGTCGAAATGATATGGAAATTGAATGATTTTTACATGGTTTGACTCGTGGTGAGGTAAGGAAGCCGGTGATGTTAATTTTATAATTTTTTGAGAGGTGGGTCCGGGGCTCGGGTTTTGCAAATTTCGTAAATTTCGATGTTTTTCGAGTCTTTTCGATTGGGTTGTGTCCCCTTAGTCTATTGTAATGTATTCATTGTGGTCTTGAGAAGATTCGACACGTGAGGAGGTCGATTTGCGAGGAAAGGGCATATCGAGCTAGGATTTTGACCGGCTCGAGGTGAGTTATGATTTTAAATGATGTCCTGAGGGTTTTGAACCCCGGATTGCACAACGTAGTGCTATGTTGAGATGAGACACGCATTGTAAGATGAGCGCGGGATCATTTACTATTTGGGATTGTGACTTGGTCCATCCCGGTTGATATTTTACCGCGTATTTGATAAATACTTATTGTTTTACACCATGATTTGGGCTTATTGCCATAATTGGGCTTCGTGCCGTCTATTTGAAATCCTTTGTGAATTTCCATCACTATTTTCCTCACTAATTGAAATATTATTAGAACTCAGTTGAATTGAATTGTACTGTTTCGTGAACTCAGCTACATTTATACTCAACTTGAGATTTAAATAATATTTCTAATGTGGTTTTAGATGAGCACCATTATTATATTGATGCCCAAGGGGCTTGTGATAATTTTCTGGACTGATTGAGGCCGAGGGCCATATGTGAGGATATGTTGAGTGATGTGAGGAGGCTTTCAGGCCTCGTGTGTGATGTGAGAAGGCTTTAAGGCCTTATGTTGATGTGACATGCTTTAAGGCCTTATGATTATATAGCGTTTGGGCCGTAAGGGGCCCCTCCCGGAGTCTGTACACCCCCCGTGAGCGCGGGTACCCAGGTGAGTTAGGAGAGAGACCGAGGGGATGATGTTGTGTTTTATGAGTTAGGAGTGAGCCCGAGGGGCTGATGTTGTATTTTTGTGAGTTGGGAGTGAGCCCGAGGGGCTGATGTTGTGTTTTTGTGAGTTGAGAGTGAGCCCGTGGGGCTGATACTGTACTGAGATATTTGATATTGAGCCCGAGGGGCAGGTTTCTGATTATTTCTTACTTATTGAAATTATTTGTCTTCTCTGTTTTAAAAGAGATTTATCTGATACTTCACGGTTTTATTGTGTAACTGATTATACTGCTTGAGATAGCGTTATTTGTCCTTTTATGAGATTTCTTGCCTTCAGTCATTATTTATTTTTATTACTCACTGGGTCGGAGTGCTCACATTACTCCCTGCACCATGTGTGCAGATACAGGTAGAGCTGAGTTCGCTCCTGAACACTGATTCTTTCCAGACCAGGTGGTGGCTAGGAGTAACAAGGTAGCTGTTGACGTCCGCAGCCCCGTTTTCTCCCTTATCTACTGATATTTATGATACCTTCAGACTTTGTACAATTTTTGTAAACTCTGTAATAGCTCATGACTTGTGACACCCCGATTTCGGGCTGAGTCGGGATGGTTTTCCTTGTTTTATCACGTTTTATTCTGCACTGATGATCATATTATCTAAGGTTCAGACTTATTCATGCTAAGTAACTGTTAAAAGAGGTATTGTTGTTCTGTTGGCTGGCCTTGTCTTCACGAGAGGCACCATCACGACCGGGTTTGGGGAATTGGGTCGTGACAAGTTGGTATCAGAGCCTAGGTTACTAGGTCTCGCGAGTCATGAGCAGGTTTAGTAGAGTCTCGCGGATCGGTACGGAGACGTCTGTATTTATTCTCGAGAGGCGGCAGAACCTTAGGAAAAACTTTATATTCTTGAAATTCTTGTCGTGCGACTTTGTTGATCGGAATACTAAACTTCCGTGTTCTATTCTCTCGCAGATGGCGAGGACTTGCACTACCGGACGTGACGTACGACCACCAGTACCACCTACTGAGGCTACCAGAGGCCGTGGACGCAGTCCTGGTCGTGGTCATGGTAGAGGCAGAGCGGCAGGAGCAGCACCTGTGGATCCTCCAGTTGCCCCAGCTCAGGACCAGGCACCAGCTGTGCCCATTGTGATTCCGGGTCTTCAGGAGACATTGGCCCAGATATTGACAGTTTGCACTGGCTTGGCTCAGGTGGTTTTAGCCACCACAGTAGCAGCTACTTCACAGGCTAGGGAAGGAACCCAGACTCCTGTTAATCGCACACCTGAGCAGGTCGTGCAGGGATTGCAGACACCAGAAGCACCTCCAGCTCAGCTGGTTGCACCAGTTCAGGATTTTGTAGTTCCAACTATGCCAGACGACGAGCAGTGTCATCTTGAGAGATTTAGTAGGCTCTAGCCTCCTTCATTCAGCGGTGTTTAGGGCGAGGATGCCCAAGGTTTTCTCGACAAGTGTTAGCGTATGCTTCAGACGATAGGGATTTTGGAGTCGAGTGGTGTATCATTTACCACCTTCCAATTCACGGGGGCTGCCTTCACTTGGTGGGAGGCGTATGAGCAGCGTAGGCCGGCAGATGCAGTACCTTTGACTTGGCATGAGTTCTCCGTTCTCTTCTTGGAGAAGTATGTACTGCGGTCCTGTAGGGAGGAGCTGCGTAGGCAGTTTGAGTGGCTACGACAGGGAGACATGACTATGTGTCAGTACGAGATGAGGTTCTCAGAGTTGGCTCGTCATGTAGTTTGGCTGGTCCCGTTCGAGCGTGAGCGAATCAGGAGATTTATGGATGGCCTTAACTATTATTTTCGTGTTCTTATGACTAGATAGAGGGTGCTGGGTGTTTCATTTGAGAAAGTGGTGGATATAGCTCGAGATATTGAGTCGGTTCGCCGCCAGGATCGGGAGGAAAGAGAGGCCAAGAGGCCTCGAGGTTCTAGTGGTTACAGTGGGGCCCCATCCAGGGGCCAATTCCAGCATGGTAGGGGTCGTTCTTTTATACCTTCTCAGTCAGATCGTGTCGAGTATCATGGGGCATCTTCAAGCCGTGATCATCAGGGGTTTCAGCAGGGCCAGTCCTCACTCAACGCCCTTCCAGCTTAGAGTTCTTCGCGTGCCCCGTCTGTTCAGGGTTCTTCCGTGCCGAGTGCATCAGTTCCGGTGCGAGGGGTTCTTTTCATCCCCATCCTCCAGCACCTAGGAGCTGTTATGAGTGTGGAGAGTTAGGACACATGTGGAAGCAGTGTCCTCGTCGTGCTGCCAGTTCATCACAGCAGAGGGGTCAGCCCTCTTCTTCTGCACCAGTTCCTTCAGCACCTGCCCAGTCAGCTAGGGGTGGGGGTCAGGCAACTAGGGGTCGCCCCCAAGGGGGAGGTCGATCAGACGGTGGTCAGGCCCGTTTCTATGCTATGATTGGTAGGTCAGATGCTATTGCTTCAGATGCTGTTATCACAGGTATTATCTCAGTCTGACATGCAGATGCCTCTGTCTTATTTGATCCCGGATCCACCTACTCTTATGTGTCCTCATATTTTGCTCATTATTTGGGTACGACCCGAGGGTGTCTTGCTTTACCTGTGTACGTATCTACCCCGGCGGGCGATACTATTATTGTAGACCATGTGTATCGGTCTTGTATTGTGACTATTGGGGGTCTGGAGACCCGAGTTGATTTATTGCTGTTGAGCATGGTAGACTTTGATATTATACCGAGCATGGATTGGCTATCTCCGTGTCATGCTATTCTAGACTGTCATGCTAAGACAGTTACTTTGGCTATTCCGGGTGTTTCGAGGATCGAGTGGCATGGTATGACTGATTATTTCCTAGCAGAGTTATTTCATTCTTAAAGGCCCAACGTATGATTGGGAAGGGTTGTCTTTCTTATTTGGCTTTTGTGCGAGATGTAGGAGTTGAGACTCCTAGTATTGATTCTGTCCCAGTTGTGAGGGATTTTCCTGATGTATTTCCTGCAGACCTGCCAGGCATGCCGCCGGACAGGGATATTGATTTTGGCATTGACTTGGTGCCGGGCACCCAGCCCATTTCTATTCCGCCATATCATATGGCACCAGCAGAGTTGAAGGAATTGAAAGAGCAGCTTCAGGAACTCTTAGATAAGCGGTTCATTCGGCCTAGTGTGTCACCCTGGGGTGCACCAGTCTTATTTGTGAAGAAGAAAGATGGCACAATGAGAATGTGCATTGATTACAGGCAGTTAAATAAAGTGACAGTGAAGAACAAATATCCTTTGCCTCGTATCGACGATTTATTTGATCAGCTTCAGGGAGCTAGTGTGTTTTGCAAGATTGATCTCCGTTCGGGCTATCACCAGTTGAAGATCAGGGATTCAGATATTATTAAGACTGTTTTCAGGACTAGATATGGACACTACGAATTTCTTGTTATGTCCTTTGGGCTGACTAATTCCCCAGCAGCGTTCATGCATTTGATGAACAGTGTATTTCGATCGTATCTGGATTCATTTGTTATAATTTTTATTGATGATATCCTGGTGTACTCAGGTAGTCAGGAGGAGCACGCAGAGCATTTGCGTGTAGTGTTGCAGCGATTGAGGGAAGAGAAGCTTTATGCAAAATTTTCCAAGTGTGAATTTTGGCTCAGATCAGTGGCATTCTTAAGACACATCGTGTCCAGTGAGTGTATTCAGGTTAACCCAAAGAAGATAGAGGCAGTGCAGAGTTGGTATAGACCAACCTCAACCACAGAGATTTGGAGTTTCCTCGGGTTAGCAGGCTACTATCGCCGGTTCGTTCAGGGATTTTCATCCATTGCATCGCCCTTGACCAAGTTGACTCAGAAGGGTGCTCTATTTGTATGGTCGGGCGAGTGTGAGGAGAGCTTTCAGAAGCTCAAGACTGTTTTGACCATAGCTCCAGTGTTGGTTTTACCATCAGCTACAGGTTCATACACAGTATATTGTGATGCTTCGAGAGTTGGGATTGGTTGTGTGTTAATGCAGGAGGGTAGAGTTATTGCTTATGCTTCTCGTCAATTAAAGACCCATGAGAAGAACTACCCTGTTCATGACTTAGAAATGGCTGCTATAGTTCATGCTTTGAAGATTTGGAGGCACTATTTATATGGCGTATCTTGTGAGGTATTCACTGATCATCGCAGCCTTCAGCATTTGTTTAAACAGAAAGACCTTAATTTGAGGCAGCAGAGGTGGCTTGAATTGCTAAAAGATTATGATATTACTATTCTGTATCATCCGAGAAATGCTAACGTAGTGGCCGATTCTCCGAGCCGAAAGGCAGTCAGTATGGGGAGTTTGGCGTACATTCTAGTTGGGGAGAGGCCCTTGGCAGTTGATGTTCAAGCCTTGGCTAATCAGTTTGTGAGATTAGATATTTCCGAGCCAGCCGGGTATTGGCTTGCGTGGTTTCTCGTTCTTCCTTATATGATCGCATCAGAGAGCCCCAGTATGATGATCCGCATTTCCTTGTCCTTAAGGACAGAGTTCAGCATGATGATGCTAGAGATGTGACTATAGATGATGATGGCATATTAAGGATGCAGGGCCGGATTTGTGTGCCTAATGTAAATGGTCTTAGAGAGTTGATTCTTGAGGAGGCCCACAGCTCGTGGTATTCTATTCATCCGGGTGCCACAAAGATGTACCAGGATTTGAGGCAACACTATTGGTGGAGAAGAATGAAAAAAGATATTGTAGGTTATGTAGTTCGGTGTCTCAACTGTCATCAGGTGAAACATGAGCATTAGAGACCGGGTGGTTTGCTTCAGCAGATGATTATTCCAGAGTGGAAATGGGAGATAATTACTATGGATTTTGTGAGTGGTCTTCCTCGAACTTCGAAGAAATTTGATTCTATTTGGGTGATTGTGGATCGACTGACCAAGTCTGCGCACTTCATTCCGGTGTGTACTACTTATTCTTCGAAGCGGCTGGCGGGGATCTTTCTTAAAGAGATTGTTCGATTGCATGGTGTCCCAGTGTCTATTATTTCAGATAGAGGTACTCAGTTTACTTCTCAATTCTGGAGGACATTTCAGCGAGAGTTGGGAACGCAGGTAGAGTTGAGCACAACATTTCATCCTCAGACGGACGGGCAGTCCGAGCGTACTATTTAGATATTAGAGGATATGTTGCGTGCCTGTGTTATTGATTTCAGAGGTTCTTGGGCTGAGTTCTTGCCACTTGCAGAGTTTGCCTACAATAACAGTTACCAATCCAGCATTCAGATGGCACCGTATGAGGCCTTGTATGGGAGGTGGTGTAGATCTCCAGTTGGTTGGTTTAAGCCCTGCGAGACTAGATTATTGGGGACAGAATTAGTTTAGGATGCCTTAGAGAAAGTTAAAGTGATTCAGGAGAAACTTCGTACAGCTCAATCGCGTCAGAAGAGTTATGCGAACCGGAAGGTTCGGGATGTATCTTACATGGAGGGTGAGAAAGTTTTGCTGAAGGTTTCACCCATGAAGGGTGTTATGGGGTTTGGAAAGAGGGGAAAGTTGAGTCCGCGGTTCATTGGGCCTTTTGAAATACTTAGGAGAGTTGGAGAGGTAGCCTATATGCTCGCTTTGCCACCCAGTTTGTCGGGTGTTCATCCGGTATTCCATGTTTCTATGCTCCGGAAGTATGTTGGGGACCCGTCTCATGTTTTGGATTTCAGCACAGTGCAGTTAGATGCAGATTTGACTTATGATGTGGAGCCAATGGCTATTTTGGGTCGACAGGTTCGAAAATTGAGATCAAAAGATATAGCGCTAGTGAAAGTGCAGTGGAGAGGTAGGCTCGTGGAGATAGCTACCTGGGAGATCGAGCGGGAGATGCGGAGCAAATATCCTCACCTATTTGAGACTTCAGGTATGTTCCTTAACCCGCTCGAGGACGAGCATTTGTTTAAGTTGGGGAGGATGTGACGACCCGACCCGTTGTCTCATGAGTTACCGCCCCGTTTCCCCCATCTTATTTTTCCCTATGCTTTATTATTGGTATTGGGTGTGTTAGAGTTGATTTGGATTGGTTTGGATAACAAATGCGACACTTAGTCTCTTTAAGGAAGGCTTAGTTTGGAACAGTCAACCAGAAGTTGACTTGTGTGTTAGAGGGATCGGATATGAATTCCGATGGTTCGGTTAGCTTCGGGGGATGATTTGTGACGTAGGAGCGTGACCGGAATGTATTTTGGAGGTCCGGTGTAGAAATAGGCTTGAATTGGCGAAGTTAGTATTTTGATCCGAGGTTCGGAATGGAATTCCGAGAGTTTCTGTAGCTCCGTTAGGTTATTTGAGATGGGTGTGCAAAATTTCAGGTCATTCGGACGTGGTTTGGTTGGGTTTTTGATCGAATACGGGTTTTGGAAGTTTTAAAAGAACTTAGGCTTGAATTTGATGTAATTTGATGGTTTTGGCATTGTTTGAGGCATTTTGATGATTGGAATAAGTTCGTATGATGTTTTAGGAGGTGTTGGTATTTTTGGTTGAGGTCCCGGGGGCCTCGGGTCTGTTTCGGATGCCTAACGGGTCATTTTTGGAAGATTTTGAACTGCTGTTTCTGGTATCTGGTGTTGTTCTTCGCGTCCGTGAGGGTCCTATCGCATTCGCGAAGAAGGATTTGGCCTCTGAGACTTTGTTCTTCGCGTTCGCGAAGAGGGCATCGCGTTCGCGAAGAAGGATTTTCCATCAGGGGCCTTGTTCTTTGCGTTCGCGAACAGTGCCTCGCGTTCACGAAGAAGGATTTTTTCTGTCGCGCAGGTCCTACTTCGGAAGCTCATATCTTTTGATATACAAGGACTTTTGAAGTGATTCAAAACCAAAAGTTGTAGCTCATTGAATCTAGTTTCCATAAACATATTATAATAGTCATTTGGACATCTGTAGGAAAAGTTATGGCCATTATACTAGAGGCTATCTGAGAAGAGAAAATTTTGGACTTGAACATTTTGTTCTTCGCGTTCGCGACAAGGCATCGCGTTCGCGAAGAACAATTTTTGAACTTGAACATTTTGTTCTTCGCGTTCGCGACAAGGCATCGCGTTCGCGAAGAACAATTTTTGAACTTGAACATTTTGTTCCTCGCGTTCGCGACAGGGCATCGTGTTCGCGAAGAAGAAAAGGCCTGGGCAGAGAAGTTAAGTTCTGAAAATGGGACTTCGTTCCTATTTTCCATTTTTAGCGATTTGGAGCTCGGATAAGGCGATTTTTCGATAGATTTTTGGAGAGAACTACGGGGTAAGTGTTCTTAACTCAATTTTGGTTGCATAACTCGAATCTATTACAAGTTTTGGTGTTTTATCTGAGAATTTTATTGAAAAGGGTAGAAAACCCTCTTGGATAGAATCACTGATTTGAGGGTCGAAATGATATGGGAATTGAATGATTTTTACATGGTTAGATTCGTGGCGAGATAAGGAAGTCGGTGATGTTAATTTTATAATTTTTCGATACGTGGGCCCGAGGCTCGGGTTTTGCAAATTTCGTGAATTTTGATGTTTTTCGAGTCTTTTCGATTGGGTTATGTCCCCTTAGCCTATTGTAATGTATTCGTTGTGGTTTTGAGAAGATTCGACGCGCGGGGAGGTTGATTTTTCTAGGCAAGATCATAGCGAGCTAGGATTTTGACCGGCTCGAGGTGAGTAATGATTTTAAATGATGTCCTGAGGGTTTGAAACCCCAGATTGCACAACGTAGTGCTATGTTGAGATGAGACACGCGTTGTATGATGAGCGCGGGGTCATTTACTATTGGGGATTGTGACTTGGTCCATCCCGGTTGATATTTTACCGCGTATTTGATAAAGACTTATTGTTTTTCACCATGATTTGGGCTTATTGCCATAATTGGGCTTCGTGCCATCTATTTGAAATCCTTTGTGAATTTCCATCACTATTTTCCTCACTAACTGAAATATTATTGGAACTCAGTCCAACTGAATTATACTGTTTCATGAACTCAGCTACATTTATACTCAACTTGAGATTAAATGATATTTCTAATGTGGTTTGAGCTGAGCACCATTATTTTACTAATGCCCAAGGGGCTTGTGATTTCTGGATTGATTGAGGCCGAGGGCCATATGTGAGGATATGTTGAGTGATGTCAGGAGGCTTTCAGGCCTCGTGTGTGATGTGAGAAGGCTTTAAGGCCTTATGTTGATGTGACATGCTTTAAGGCCTTATGATTATATAGCGTTTGGGCCATAAGGGGCCCCTCCCGGAGTCTGTACACCCCTAATGAGCGCGGGTACCCAGGTGAGTTGGGAGAGAGCCCGAGGGGCTGATGTTGTGTTTTATGAGTTGGGAGTGAGCCCGAGGGGCTGATGTTGTATTTTTATGAGTTGGGAGTAAGCCCGAGAGGCTGATGTTATGTTTTTGTGAGTTGGGAGTGAGCTCGTGGGGCTGATACTGTACTGAGAGATTTGATATTGAGCCCAAGGGGCAGGTTTCTGATTATTTCTTACTTGTTGAAATTATTTGTCTTCACTGTTTTAAAAGAGATTTATCTGATACTTCACGGTTTCATTGTGTAACTGATTATATTGCTTGAGATAGTGTTATTTGTGCTTTTATGATATTTCTTGCCTTCAGTCATTATTTATTTTTATTACTCACTGGGTCGGAGCACTCACATTACTCTTTGCACCATGTGTGCAGATACAGGTAGAGCTGAGTTCCCTCCTGAGCGTTGATTCTTTCCAGACCAGGCGGTGACTAGGACGTCCGCAGCCCCATTTTCTCCCTTATCTTCTGATATTTATGATACCTTCAGACTTTGTACAATTTTAGTAAACTCTGTAGTAGCTCATGACTTGTTACACCCCGATTTCGGGCTGAGTCGGGATGGTTTTCCTTGTTTTATCACATTTTATTCCGCACTTATGATCATATTATCTAAGGTTCAGACTTATTCATGCTAAGTAACTGTTAGAAGAGGTATTGTTGTTCTGTTGGATGGCCTTGTCTTCACGAGAGGCGCCATCACGACCGGGTTTGGGGAATTGGGTCGTGACATGGTACTTGTTTTGGTATACTTTGGGACTCTTCCAAGCTAAGTAATGATTTTCTACATAATGTGAAGAGTTTGAGGATAACTTGTGAATTCTTTGGAGCGTTGGCTCAAACGATAAAAAAAATACTATCGAATAAGAAATGAAAGAATTAGAAAGAGATATGATTAATCCCTTGCCGGGATGTGAAAGTTGTTGTTATTGCTCCCTTGCCGGGATTTAGCTATTTAATTGTGTTTTCCCTTACTGGGACATTTCTTATTATTGTTTATTCCCTCGCCTGTTTGGTTGTGCTTACTGTTTGGGTGAGGAAGAGTGATATTGCATGAAGGGTCATTCCGTGCCATGTTTTGATTATATTGCACGACGGGTCATTCTGTGCCATGTTTTGATTATATTTGCACGAAGGGTCATTCCGTGCCACGTTTTGAGTATTTATGCACGAAGGGACATTCCGTGCTCCGATTTGATTATATTTGCACGAAGGATCATTTTGTTCCATAAAATGAGAGTTATGTGAGGGAAAGCACGAAGGGTAATGCTGTGCATTTTATTTGATTGCTTGGGTGAGGATGAGAGTAAAAGCATAAAGGTTGATGCTGTGCAACTGTTGAATTTAATTGTTTT
>MU698605.1:70997-82480 GCA_026770625.1 Nicotiana glauca | reverse complement strand
ATATATATATATATATATATATATATATATATATATATATTGAACTACACAGGTTGATTTGGTAGTCCTGTCTAGCCTCGTCACTACTTCGCCGGGGTTAGGCCATGCACTTACCAACACAAGGGGTCGGTTGTGCTGATGCTACACTTTGTGATTTTTGTACAGATCACGGTATCGGAGCAGCTTTCGGACCACAGCAGTAGCATATCGAGTGGGAGCTGACTTCAGTCCAGGGACTACGAGGTAGCCTAGCTGGCGTTCGCAAGCCGGAGTCCCTTTCTATATCTTCTGTTTGTTTTCATTGCACCGAGACAGACACTGTGTATTTTTCTATTCAGACCTGTTTGTAGAATTTATTAGTAGTTCGTGAGATAGCGACTCCAGTCTTGGGTAGTGAAATGTTAAGCTTCCGCATTCTGGGTTTTCAGTTGCTTAAGTTATAAAAGACTTCCACTTTTATTTAAATGTTTATTATTGTCATTACTATTGTGTTGTTATCCAAAAAGGTTTAAATGTTTGTCTTGCCTAGCTCCTACAGTAGGCGCCATCACGACTCCCGATGGTGGGAAATCCGTGTCGTGACGAGTTGGTATCAGAGCTCTAGGTTGCATAGGTCTCGCTACTACAAACAAACTTGGTAGAGTCTGAGGGATCGGTACGGAGACGTCTGTATTTATCCCCCAGAGGCTACGGAGTTAGGAAAAGTTTCACTTTTTTTCTTTCTTGTCGTGAGATTCTGTTCCTCAAATACTGATTGTCTTTCTACTCTATTCTTTCGCATATGGCGATAACACATGCTTCCTCTTCTATCGCGTAGCAGCCTGAGCCCCCAACAACAGCTCCTGCGAGGGGCAGAGGCCGAGGCCGTGCCAGAGTCCGAGGCAGGGGCAGAGCTCAGCCCCTGGTAGCAGTCCTAGAGGTGGAGCCTCATATTGATTATGATGAGGAGGTTCCAGCCCCAGCAGCTCTAGTGGGCCCAGCTCAGGTCGCATAAGGGGTCATGGTCACCCCAGATCTTCAGGATGCTCTACTCTGATTGGCAGGCTTTATGGAGAGTGTCACTAGAGTGAGTTTGCTGCCAGTAGTACCAACCACTTCTCAGGCTGGAGGAGGGGTTCAGACTCCTGCTACACGTACTCCGAAGAAGGTAGCTCCCCAGGCTCGTGTCCCAGTGGTTCAGCTAGCTGTGACAGCTGAGCCAGGTATTGCAGCTCAGGCCGGCGATGGAGCGGCTATGTCTTCGGATGCTTTGTAGAGACTTGATCGGTTCTCCAAGCTCTTCACCACCACATTCAGCGATGCTTCATCAGAGGATCCACAGGATTTCTTATTCAGCTGTCCTGAGATCCTTAGGACCATGGGTATAGTGGAGACCAATGGGGTCAATTTTTCCACCTTCCAGCTTGCAGGATCTGCCAAGACTTGGTGGAGGGATTATTGCCTATCTAGACCAGCAGGGTCTCCAGCATTGACATGGGATCAGTTCGCGGAGTTATTTTTGGAGAAGTTTCTCCCCGTCACTCAGTGGGAGGCACTTCGTAGGCAGTTGGAGCTCCTCCAGCAGGGCTCCATGACAGTTACCCAGTATGAGACTCGATTTATTGACTTGGCACGCTATGCTATTGTGATACTCCCCACAGAGCGAGAGAGGGTTCGAAGTTTTATCGATGGATTAATTCAGCCGATCCGTCTCCAGATGGCCAGGGGAGCTGGTAGTGATATTTCCTTTCAGGAGGCGGCCAATGCGGCCTGCAGAGTTGAGATGGCCCTCGCGCGGGGAGGTGGCCAGATGTCGGATAAGAGGCCTCGTCATTCTGGTAGGTTAAGTGGTACCTCGTCTGGAGGTAGGGATTCCTATGGTAGAGGTCATTCACCGAGACCCTTTCAGTCAGCGCTCCAGGTTTCTCATGGTACTCCAGGCAGCAGTGATTCTTAGCAGTACTATTCAGAGCAACAGCCTATCAGTGCGCCCAAACTTCAGAGCTTCAAGGGAGGACATTCAGGTCGACAGGGCCAGCAGTCGTAGGAACCGAGGTCTTGTTATGGTTGTGGTGACCCCGGTCACATTGTCAGGTTTTGCCCTCGAGCCTCGGGAAGCTCTCAGTAGCAGGGTCCTCGCCCCATGATTCAAGCAGCAGGTGATCCACAGCCTGCCCAGCCAGCTAGAGGTGGGGGTAGGGATCATAAAGGTGGAGGTAGAGACCGTAGAGGTGGAACTCGGACCGGCAGAAGTAGAGGTCAGCAGTAGCCGACCGTCCTAGAGATATGGTTTAGGGAGGTGGGGGCCCAGCCTCGGTGTTATGCTTTACCAGCCAGGCAAGAGGCTGAGTCTTCAGATGTTGTTATTACAGGTACTATTCTGGTCTGTGATAGGGATGCTTTAGTGCTATTTGACCCTGGGTATACGTATTCATATGTGTCATCTTATTTTGCACCCTACTTGGCTATGCCTAGTGATGCTTTGGGTATCCTTGTATATGTATCTACACCAGTGGGTGATTCTATAGTGGTCGACCGAGTTTATCATTCCTGTGTAGTAGTATTTGAGGGTCTTGAGACCCGTGTTGATTTATTGCTCTTAGACATGGTGGATTTTGATGTTATATTGGGGATAGATTGGTTGTCCCTGTATCATGCTATCTTGGATTGTCACGCCAAGACCGTGACCTTGGCTTTTCCATATTTGCCCCGATTGGAGTGGAGAGGGACTTCAGGAAATGCCACCCGCAGTGTTATTTCATATGTTAAGGATCGATGCATTGTCGAGAAGGGGTGTTTAGCTTATTTGGCATATGTTTGCGATTCCAGCATAGAGGTTCCTTCTATTGACTATGTTCCTATTGTTAGGGAGTTCCCTAAGGTTTTACCTTCAGACCTGTCGGGTATGCCGCCCGACAGAGATATTGATTTATGTATTGATCTGTCCCCAGGCACGCAACCCATTTCTATTCTGCCATATCGCATGGCCCCTCCAGAGTTGAAGGAGTTAAAGGACCAGTTGCAAGATTTGCTAGAGAAGGGTTTTATCAGGCCTAGGGTTTCTCCTTGGGGTGCGCCGGTGTTATTTGTGAAGAAAAAGGATGGATCGATGAGGATATGCATTGATTACCGGCAATTGAACAAAGTGACGATTAAGAACAAGTACCCGCTGCCGAGGATTGATGATTTGTTTGACCAGCTTCAGGATACGAAGGTTTTTTTCAAATATAGATTTGAGATCTGGTTACCATCAACTGAGTATTAGGGCGTCTGATGTCCCTAAGACAACATTTCGTACTCGGTATGGGCATTATGAGTTTTTAGTCATGTCATTCGGGTTGACCAATGCCCCAATAGCATTTATGGAGTTGATGAACCGAGTATTCAGGCCTTATCTAGACTTGTTCGTGATAGTCTTTATTGATGATATTTTGGTGTACTCTCGCAGTCAGGAGGAGCACGAGTAGCACCTCAGAGTGGTTCTTCAGACTCTGAAGGATAGTCAGTTATATGCTAAGTTCTCAAAGTGCGAGTTCTGGTTGAGTTCAGTTGCATTTCTGGGTCATGTCGTATCAGCAGAAGGTATTCAGGTAGACCTGAAGAAGATTGAGGTAGTCAAGAATTGGCCTCAACCAGCTTCAGCGACTGAGATTTGGAGTTTCTTCGGATTAGCAGGTTAGTACCGCCGGTTCGTAGAGGGATTTTCATCCATAGCAGCCCCGATGACCAGGTTGACCCAGAAGGGTGCCCAGTTCAGATGGTCAGACGAGTATGAAGAGAGATTTCAAAAGCTCAAGACATCTTTGCCTACGGCACCGATACTGGTTTTGCCCACAGGTTCAGGGCCTTATACAGTTTAATGTGATGCTTTCCGTATTGGCTTGGTGCAGTGTTGATGCAGGATGGTAGAGTCATTGCTTATTCTTCAAGGCAATTGAAGATCCATGAGAAGAACTATCCGGTCCATCATTTAGAGTTGGCAGCCATTGTTCATGCTTTGAAGATTTGGAGGCATTACTTATATGGTATGATGTGTGAGGTGTACACGGATCACAAGAGCCTTAAGTACTTGTTCAAGCAAAAGGAGTTGAATTTGAGGCATAGGAGGTGGTTGGAGTTGTTGAAAGATTATGACGTTACTATTTTGTACCACCCGGGGAGAGCCAATCTGGTGGCCGATGCATTGAGTAGGAAGTCCGCTAGCATGGGTAGTCTTGCTTATGTTCCGGTTAGCCAGAGACCACTTGCTTTGGATATTCAGGCCTTGGCCAATCGATTTGTGAGATTGGACATCTCTGAGCCTATCAGAGTGTTGGCTTGCACGGTCGCTCGTTCTTCATTATTGGATCGTATCCGTGATCGGTAGTTTGATGATCCCCATTTATGTGTCTTGAGAGACACGGTTCAGATCTACATCTGAGAGATTGTTCACCTTCATTGGGTGCCGTCATCTATCATTTTGGACTGGGGTACACAGTTTACCTCGCGCTTCTGGAGAGCAGTTCAACAGGAGTTGGGCACCCAAGTTCAGTTGAGCACAGCGTTCCATCCTCAGATGGACGGCCAGTCCGAGAGGACTATTCAGATATTGGAGGATATGCTCCGAGCCTGTGTCATTGATTTTGGAGGCTCGTGGGACCAATTTTTGCCTTTAGCAGAGTTCGCCTACAACAACAGCTACCAGTCCATCATTCAGATGGCTCCATATGAGGCGTTGTATGGTAGGCGATGTCGGTCTCCAATCGAATGGTTTGAGCCGGGAGAGGCTCAGTTATTGTGCACAGATTTAGTTCAAGAGGCCTTGGATAAGGTCAAGATCATTCAGGACAGGCTTCGTCTGGTTCAGTCGCGGTAGAAGAGTTAAGCGGATCGCAAGGTTTGAGATGTTGCTTTCATGGTTGGTGAACGAGTATTGCTCTGTGTATCGCCTATGAAGGGCGTGATGAGATTTGGGAAGAAGGGCAAGCTTAGCCCTAGGATCATTGGCCCATTTGAGATTCTTCATCGTGTGGAAGAGGTGGCTTACAGACTTGCCTTGCCACCTAGCTTGTCAGCTGTGCATCCGGTGTTTCATGTGTTTATGCTTCGGAGGTATCACGACGATCCTACCCACGTGTTAGATTTCAGCATTGTCCAGTTGGACAAGGATCTGTCTTACGAGGAGGAGCCGATAGCTATTCTAGACCGGCATGTTCAACAGTTGAGGTCGAAGATTTTCTCCTCAATGCGTGTCCAGTGGAGAGGTCAGCCTCTTGAGACATCGACCTGGGAGTCCGAGTCCAATATGCGGAGTCGTTATCCTCATCTATTTCCTGACTCAGGTACTTCTTTCTTTTGATCGTTCGAGGACGAACGATTGTTTTAGAGGTGGAGGATGTGACGACCCAAGGGGTCATAACATGTCTCCTCATTCGTTCCGTACTTCTGAGGCCTTGAAAACCTCACTTTTACTTGCCTCAATGTGCGTGCGCAGATCGGGCGTGTTGCCGGAAGGCTTAAATATGAATTCTGTGTGAAAATGATGAATTTGATATTAATATGGTTAAAGTTGACTTCGGTCAATATTTTTGGTAAACGGACCCGGACCCATGATTTGACAGTCCCGGAGGGTCCGTAGAAAAATATGGGACTTGGGCGTATGCCCAGAATCGACTTTCGAGGTCCCAGGCCCGAGGAATGAATTTTTCCATGAAATTGTTTTTCTGAAAATGCTTAAGGAAAATAAAAATAAAATTTGATCAAAAAGTGATGGTATCGGGCTCGTTTTTGGTTCCCATGCCCGGTACAAGTCTTAAATATGTGTTAAGCGCAATCTGTAAAGTTTGGTTGAAAATGGACGTCGTATGACGTATTTCAAACTATAAGTTCCAAATTTGAAAGTTTATGAAACTTATAAGAAAATCATGTGTTTTGAGGATTTATTCTACGTATATGATGTTATTTTGGCGATTTGATCGCACGAGTAAGTCCGTAGGATGTTTTTGAGGTTATGTGCATGTTTGGTTTGGAGCCCCGAGGGATCGGGTGAGTTTTGGATAGTCATCGGATTGCATTTCTCATTGTTGAAAACCTGGTGTTCTTCAAGTCTGCAGGCTTCGCAATTGTGAAGCCAGCACTCGCAAATGCGAGCTCGCAATTGCGAGCATTTTTATCGCAAATGCGAAATATTCCCGGGGCAGCTTCCTTCGCAAATGCGAAGAAATCGATCGCAAATGCGATGCCCGCCTTTAGCCTCAACCTTCGCAAATGTGAACGTATGTCCGCAAATGCGATATTGAACCTTCAGAGTTCGCAAATGCGAACTCGACTATTTGCGAACTCGACTTCGCAATTCCCACATTTTGGTCGGGGTTTGCAATTGCGAACCCCAGTTCGCAATTCCCATATCAGAGACCTGCATTTCTAATACTTAGACGATTTTAAGCTTCATTTTTCACATTCCTCCAAAACTAAAACACCATAGGCGATTTTTCAAGAGCAAACCTCATACCAAAACAATTGTAAGTTGATTTTCACTTAATTCCTTCAATCTTTAACATCATTTATCATGTTTTCATCTTAAAATCAAGATTTTTCATGGGTGAAAATGGGGATTTTGGGTAGAACCTAGGTTTTCTTAAAATTGGGGATTTGGACCTCAATTTGAGGTCCGATTTCAAAACAAATCATAGATATGAACTCGTGGGGGAATGGGTAACCGGGTTTTGGTTCGAACCTCAGGTTTTGACAATGTGGGCCCGGGGGCATTTTGGTAATTTTTGAGTAAAACTTTGGGAAATTCATTTTCATGCATTCAAGTTGATCCAATTAGCAATTGTTGATACATTCAAGTAATTTGTGACTAGATTCGAGCAGTTTTGTGGTGAATCCGAGGGGTAAAGCTATACTAGAGGCTTGAGTGGATTTTTTTGGAGCATTTGAGGTAAGTGTTTGATCTAACTTTGGCTTGAGAGAATAGGATTAGAGTATTATTAATTGTTATTAGCTAAATGATTGAGTACGGTGTATAGGTATGGTGACGAGCATCTAGACACCGGTGTCTAGCATGACCGTGGGTCTTTGTTGGTACTTGTTTTGGTATACTTTGGGACTCTTCCAAGCTAATTAATAATTTTCTACATAATGTGAAGAGTTTGAGAATAACTTTTGAATTATGAATTCTTTGGAGCGTTGTCTCAAACGATAAAAAAAATACTATCGAGTAAGAAATGAAAGAATTGGAAAGAGATGTGATTAATCCCTTGCCGGGATGGTTTGAGTATAATGATTATCTCCGTTGCCGGGATGTGAAAGTTGTTGTTATTGCTCCCTTGCCGGGATTTAGCTGTTTAATTGTGTTTTCCCTTGCTGGGACATTTCCTATTATTGTTTATTGCCTAGCCCGTTTGGTTGTGATTGTTGTTTGGGTGAGGAAGAGTGATATTGCATGACGGGTCATTCCGTGCCATGTTTTGATTATATTGCATGAAGGGTCATTCCGTGCCATGTTTTGATTATATTTGCACGAAGGGTCATTCCGTGTCATGTTTTGAGTATTTATGCACGAAGGGACATTCCGTGCTCCGATTTGATTATATTTGCACGAAGGATCATTCCATGCCATGAAATGTGAGTTATGTGAGGAAAAGCACGAAGGGTGATGCCGTGCATTTTATTTGATTGCTTGGGTGACGATGAGAGTAAAAGCACGAAGGTTGATGCCGTGCAACTGTTGGATTTCATTGTTTTTGTTAATTATTGTTGTGCCCTGTTTCTTATTTAAGTTGATGACTTTTATATCCGGATTCTACTCCCCCATAACATGCTTCCCTCCCTTTTTACCGTTTGGTTTTGGTATTCTTCCCTTTTATTGCGCACACACGCACACACACACACACACACACACACACACACATATATATATATATATATATATATATATATATATTAAACTGCACAGGTTGATTTGGTAGTCCTGTCTAGCCTCGTCACTACTTCGCCGGGGTTAGTCCAGGCACTTACCAGCACATGGGGTCGGTTGTGCTGATGCTACACTTCTGTGATTTTTGCACAGATCACGGTACTGGAGCAGCTTTTGGACCACAGCAGTAGCACATCGAGTGGGAGCTGACTTCAGTCCAGGGACTACGAGGTAGCCTAGCTGGCGTTCACAGGCCGGAGTCCCTTTCTATATCTTATGTTTGTTTTCATTGTACCGAGATAGACACTGTGTATTTTTCTATTCAGACTTGTTTATAGCATTCATTAGTAGTTTGTGAGATAGCGACTCCAGTCTTGGGTAGTGAAATGTTAAGCTTCCGCATTCTGGGTTTTCAGTTACTTATGTTATAAAAGACTTCCGCTTTTATTTAAATGTTTATTAATGCCATTACTATTGTGTTGTTATCCAAAAAGGTTTAAATGTTTGGCTTGCCTAGCTCCAACAATAGGCGCCATCACGACTCCCGATGGTAGGAAATCCGAGTCGTGACAATAACATTATTCTTTAGCCTCTCTCTGGAATTGAAAGTTTTATTTTTAATCACATTCATGTGACTAATACTAGTTACCATTTGAAACATATTCATGTTTATCATCTGACGATTATTCTTTCCAAAGATGTATTTACAAGAGCATATTTTTTTGTAATACTAACAAAAAGAATGTCAAGCTTTTTTAAGCCTCTGGTAGATGATCGGTTTGGATATGAGTATAATGGATAATTTATCTTTATCTTTACATTCAAAATAATGCAAAGCAAGGAGAAAATTAGTAAGTCCAACGATCGAATAAAGTACCAAGGTATGACCGACTCTCTATTGCATTTTTATGACATATATTTTGGAATACCTGATCCCATAATATCTCCTTATAGTGTCACAAAGGATCTTTGGGTGATTATGGATTACTGTATGCAAGACTAATTGCTTTGATCTAGTAGAATATTTTCAGATTCAAATCTTGCAGGCAACAAAGTGGACTGTAAAAATGGGATGGAAATTTTTTCTCATGTCATGAAAAGGATAACGACTTTCATGAGAATGATCCCATATCTTTCTATTTGCTGATATGATCCTATTTTTGGTGATATAAATATATGACCATTTCTTGATTCTTGTACTTTCAATTGTATGCATTAATATGTTGTAATCATTCTACGAGTCTTAAGTCTTTGCTCTAATTTCTCTTGAAATTTTAACATGTTAGGATATCAAAAGTTTCTTAATCTTTTTAAATCATCGAGCGTTTTTCAAGTGAATATGTGCGATTACACTGTCTTATTTGCTAAATGATGTTTTGAAAAATCAAGTATTCTGTGAGTTTTTTTAATCTCTGCTAAGCTTTCAATCATGTGAAATGATTTTCTTCTATGGTCTAGAATTCGTTTTTCTACCTACAATGATAGTTCAATATTTTTTAGCTTTGGGTTAATACTTTGGAGATTTTGGCTGGGATAAAAGTTGTTAACTAGCTTAAAATTTTGTTAGATTTTTTTTCTGCTTACGACTCTTAAAGGAAATTATTACTACTTGTTTTAAATAACTCCATGAATAATTATAAGTTATAGTTATACTTTACTTGCATATTCCCTTCGCCCTTTTGATGATACCCAAAAGGGGGAGAAAATAATATGTATAAAAGTTCGAAAAAGGTAGAATGTATGGAGACAGGGGGAGCATGATGAAGGAACCCTTAGAGTAAGGGGGAGCCTTCCCTTTACGCGGCATGATGCCCATGAATGAAAGAGAAAGCTCGACACTTCAGGGAAGCAATCTTTACTGTACTTTAATTAAGCCTTTGATTAAATTTTCTTATTTTATACTCAATGGTTTGCCATCATCAAAAAGGGGGAGATTGTTAGCTTCAAGGTTTCACGTATTAACTTTGATGATAACAAACCAAAATAACTATTAATCAAAGAGCATTTACTTGTGGTAATCTTACTCTTGTACATGAAAGAAATTGCTGGTAAAAATCCAAACAAATATGGGAAAGAGAATATCATGTGAAGAATTCATCAAGGAAGATTATTTCAGAGATTTAATTTAGAAGGAATAATATTTGAAAAGTGAAATTTCAAATATTGAATGTCTTACTACAATATCAGAAGAAAAATCTAAGGAACTTATGGATGGAAAGCTCTTCAACATCTTGAAAGGAAAGTTGCTAAAATTACGGAGAAGATCTATTATTTTATGGAAGGAAGATACTACATGGAAAAGATACTACAAGACCAAGGATGGAAAGAAAATATATTATAGATGTAGTACAATTTATATTATGAAAGATATTATTTTCCAAGATCAAGAAAGGAATATTATCAATATAATGGGAGAAGAATATATTTTCTATGGAAAGAAAATATATTATGGATGTAGTACAATTTATATTATGTAAAGATATTATCTTCCAAGATCAAGAAAGAAATATTTTCAATATAATGGGAGAAGAATATATTTTCTATGGAAAGAAAATATATTATGGGTATAGTACAATCTATCTTATGGAAAGATTATTTTTCAAGACCTACTAAAAGAACCTTCTGAATTGTGGAAGAATGCTTCTTAAAGTTTTGGACAAGATCTACTACGTATGGAATATTCTTACTACAATATTATAGTAAGAAATTATATTTCCAAGATCAAAGGTAGAGAATCACCAAGCTCTTTCAAGGAAGAAAGATTCAATATATACTGGTGCATTTGTTGACAACTCTTCAAATGGGAAGATCTTATTTTATGGATACACAATAATATTGACCACTTCACAAGGAAAGAAATCAAAAGCGCTTAAAGCATGGAGTCCAGAATATCGGCAAATTGGAAATATATTTGAGTCCATCAACAAGACACTTCATCAGGAAGTTACGTTGGTATCTACACAATCAAAGGAGAAAATATTCTGATTGAATAAATCAAGGGATCAGCAAGATCAAGCTCAACGTCAGACACCATTGAAGACTATAAAAACGAGAGCCTAGGAAAGAAAAAGATACACAGCCTTCTATACATTTGTCTATCCAACTACAAGTTGTTTATTCTACTCTTAACAAGCATTGTAATTCACTTTAGTAGATTTATTGTGTACACAAAAGAGAGAAAAGAGACAGAAAAATTGGAGAGACGGTGTGTACGGAGAGGTTGTGTCATTGTTCATTTCTTTGGTGAGCGAGTGAAAACCAAAGGGTCATTGTTGGTGAGCGAGTGAAAACCAACCATGTAAACGTTGGTGGTGAATGTTGAAATTCACACAAGTTGTACTCAACACAAATTACAAAGAGCTCAAGAGATTATCCTTGCAACCCAAGGAGACTGGATTAGGATACCACATTGGTTCCGAACCAGTATAAAATTCCTGGTATCATTTACTTTATCGCTATTATACTATATTCTATTCCTTTATTGTTTATTGTGATTAACACTTGTTTAAATCGAAAGGACTAACAGTTATGTGCAGGCTATCTCTGCATAAGTCTACTAGGTCTGAAGAGTAGTCGACTAGAAATTAAAAAAGGCTACAATTCA
>MU698605.1:30337-70770 GCA_026770625.1 Nicotiana glauca | reverse complement strand
CCCCCCGTACTTTCAGAATATCCATGATACAATCTTCTAACAATTCAATCCTTCGTCTATGACCTGGAATCAATTATTTCTTTTAACTTGTACCGGTGTCACGAACCCAAAACGTACCCGGTCGTGTGGCGCCTCTCGTGAAGACAAGGCCAGCCGACACAATTCCCAATTCAATTCAATAATTTAAATGAGTCAATTTAATTTTTTAATTAGATATTGCATAGCATGAGTTTAAATGAACACTGCATAAATAAATACAGTCCTACATCGGGGTGTCACAAGTCATGAGCATCTACTAGGTTCTAACTACAACTTAAAATCTCGAAATGTATTTAGTATAGATATATGAAATAAAGAGGGAGAAAAGCAGTGTTGCGAATGCCGGCAGCTACCTTACTAAACTCTAATGACTCCGCCTCTGATCATCCAATACCCGCTACCGGGTTCAGAAATACCTGAATCTGGACACAACGTGCCGAGAGCAAAGTGAGTACTCCGACTCAGTGAGTAATAAAGGTAAATAACAACTGATCAGTAAGAAATCGTGTAAGCATATCAACATGCTATATAGAAGCAGTATAAAACCTTTTATGAAAGCAATGAAGCTGTGAAATCTCTTAAAAACATCTTAGCTCAGTTCAAACTTCTTTTGAAAATGCCTTTTCAACAGTTATGCAAATGAATGCTAAACAATTAGTGCAGATAAGCACAGAAATCCGCTCATCGAGCACAAACACTCAATCAACAGTAATACCAAGCAATTAAGAAGGTAAACACATAATGTTTTGCCCCTCGGGCACAAATACAAAATCAAAAGGTAATGACAGGCAATTAAGATAAAGTAAACACATATAAGTTTCTCCCCTCGAGCACAATCTCATAACATTACCATACCCTCGGGCTATATCTCATATCACAATAGGTACCCATGCTCACTGCGGGTGTGCAGACTCCGGGAGGGGCCCCTTACGGCCCAAGCGCAATATCAAGCCATCTCGTGGCATCAATCTAGGCCCTCGGCCTCATATCAATCAAGCCACCTCGTGGAGTATATATCTCAGGCCCTCGGCCTCATAAACAATATCAACAAGCCATCTCGTGGCGTATATATCTCATGCCCTCAGCCTAATAATCACATCAGTATCTCATTGCTACGACGTGCAGCCCTACCAAAAGTATTCTCACAATACAGGCCCTCGGTCTTACTCAGTCAAAAATCACATAAGCCTCTCAGGCAACAGTACAATAGCGTTTCTAAGCCCAAAACATCATTTAAATATCATTTGAGTATTAAAACAGAGTAACATGGCCGAATTTTGAAAACAGTGGAAAATAACATGACTGAGTTCAAGTATAATGTCAAAACAGTGAGGAAACATCAACAAAAATCCGAGAAGGGATCAAATAGTTGGCATTCAGCCCAAAATGGCATTCAGCCCACATAATCATGATAACAATTAGATTTCAGTCAAATATGCGGTAAAATCATCAATCGGGACAGACCAAGTCACAGTCCCCAATAGTGCATGACCCATGCTCGTCATCAAGCATGTGCCTAACCTCAATATAGCACTACGATGTGCAAATCCGGGGTTTCAAACCCTCAGAGCATCATTTACAATCATTACTCACCTTGAACCGGCTAAATCTCTAGCTCGCGATGCCTTTGCCCCTCGAATCGGCCTCCACGCATGTCGAATCTATCTAAAATCAGAACGAATACATCACAATATGCTAAGGGAACAAAGCCCAAGCGAAAATAATCAAAAAATACCAAAAATCCCGAAATTAGAAAAACCCGAGCGCCGGGCACTCTTCTCGAGACTCAGAAATGTTTACATCAACCAGTTCCTTATCTCCCTGCGAGTTCATACATACCAAAAGTTTTCAAATCCGATCCCAAATGGTCCTCCAAATCCCCAAATCAAAAGTCCAAAATTTCAAACCCTAGTTCTTCCATTTTAGCTCAAGTTTCCATGATTTTCTAGGTGGATTTCACAATCGAATCGAGTTTTAAGTTAAACAATCTTACCTCCAATCGATTCCCCTTGAATCCCTCTTTAACCTCCACCAAAAATCTCTCAAAACGATCAACTATGGGTGAAAATAGACCCAAAATTGCAGATGAAATGACTTAAAACGTTCTGCCCAGGTCTGCTTTTCCTTCATCGCGATCGCGGCACTACCCTTGCGATCGCAAAGAATAAATCTTCAAGCCACCAAAATTACACTACGCGAATGCGATGCCTCTGCCTCCTACCACTTCATGAACACGAGCTCCCTCACGCGAATGCGATAAACAAAAGACCCTGGGCCCTTCAGACCCAAATCACTCTACGCTATCGCGGGTGTCCTCTCAAAAACGCGAAGCACTGAACCCCACCCTTCCGTGAACGCGAAGCCTTTAACGCGAACGCGAAGGCTTAAATATGGCCTTCCTTAATTCCCTCTACGTGATCGCGATACAACCTACGCGATCATAAAGGGTTAAATTTTTTTACAATAGCTAAACTCAAAATCTACAATCTTTTAAGGCACAAAATGGTCCGATTAACCTCCGAAACTCACCCGAGGCCTCCAGGACCTCCACCAAATATGACAACATATCCCATAACATCGTTCAAACTTGTTCCAACCTTTGGAACACTCAAAACAATATCAAAACATCAAATTTGCATCGGATTCAAGCCTAAGAATCCCAAAATCTTCCAAAATACGTTTTTGATTAAAAAACCCAACCAAACCACGTCCGAATGACCTAAAATTTTACACACACATCCCAAATGACACAAAGAAGCTTCTGCAACTCTTTGAATTTCATTCCTACCTCTATATCAAAATCTCACCTATCAATCGGAAAATGCTGAAATCTCAATTTCGTCAATTCAAGCCTAAACCTTCCATGGACTTCCAAAATGCATTCCGATCACGCCCCTAAGTCCCAAATCACCTAAAGGAGCTTACCAAATCATAAAAATTCCGATCCGAGATCATATACAATCAAGTCAAGTCTCGGTCAAACCTTTCAAATTTAAAGCTTCAAACTGAGAATTGTTCTTCCAAATTCATTCTAATTACCCTGAAAACCAAAATCAACGATTTACATAAGTCATAATACATCACACGGGGCAAGTCATGCCCGAGAACTGGCAATCAAAGTACAAAAGCACAAAACGACCGGTCGGGTCATTACATCGTCCCTCACTTAAACATACGTTCGTCCTCGAACGTGCCCAGAGTTGTTTCGAAAACCAACCAATCGCTGAATAACCTTACCATGCATATACCTGGGGGTGATCCGATGTCACCCTATCTCATATAGGTCTGATAACACACTGTAACTGAAATTACCCAATCCAATCTAGCCCATAAATCATAGAACCACATTCGCACTTCTGAAACCATCAATACGATCAAAACCTCACGCCTATACTCTGAGTAGGCCCGAACCACCTGTAATAACCCATGCATGTAGCCTTAGGTGCAATTATATTGTATACCACATAACTTAAACACATGTAGGGATAACTTCCATTCACAGCAGCTACACACAACACCCGAATACCGGTAGAAAACCTCTTATCAACTAAAGTTTCATTCCAACACTTTTATATATATACTGCCAATGATAACTAAAACACGCAGTAAAATATAACCATCTCTCAGATCAACCATTCATGAAGCCACTTCTACTTGCCAATTACCATAGCAATTTTCCGAGCTGAACCTCGATATTTTCCTCCCAACATGCTGAAATTGAATCCATTCGTATTCATTAATGATCTCAACGAACTCTTCTGATCCAACACACTACTCTGGTGACATGACACATCAATACAGGCCTAAGCCACAACTGGCATAATACGCGCACCAATAAGCAACGGTCCGAACATACTCAAATCATGAAAATGACTCTAATGAAAGAGTTGTTCCTCAAGCTCACCAGAACCATCACAACACAAGGCTAAGAACCTGTCTCACATCATAGAAATAGAACACACGAATCTAACTCGCAAGGTTATATCTCCACATAGCTTTGCTGCAATGCGCGATCCTATCCAAACACTACTCCACACGGGACACCTCAAGTCAGTTGCTCGAAATCGACAACCATGCACAATTTGATGTACGGAACCAAAGCAAATCATTACATCCATGGTGAAAAAAATAACATATACCACGCAAACCCGATAGGACATAATCGATATGCATTCACCGACAAACACCCAATTACTCTTCCCGCTCGACTTCCACTATGAGACCCCAAATGAACCGCACCCTATGTGCCCACAACCAATAATTCATAACATCTTGCAACATAGAAAGGTAACTCATAGATCTTCCCAGATCACTAATAAGCTCAATAATGGTCGAATCAACACATCCCTCAACAATTTCGGGGCCAACCAAGCTGACTCAAGCTAGAACACGCATCCACATTGGCCTGCCAACGAACTCCTTATCAAGGAAACCTAAAGTTGCTCCTTCCACTCCTATAACTCTACCGGTGCCATACGATACGGTGCTCGGCATCGAATCAATACCGAAATAAACAACCTTCCCCGGTGACATGATCGATCATAAGAAACATATCCGAAAGTCCCTCACCACCGTAAATGAATCAATGGTAGAAGCCTTTGCACTGACATCCATCACGAAGGCTCAAATAAGAAAGATAATCCTTCCCAGCCATCCGCTGGGTCTTCGAAATATCAAACCACCCTATCAGAACATAAAATCCGTCGAATCTCGCCAATCAATCCGTGGCATTCCCATCATAGCTAACATCGCCACCTTAGCGCAATAGTCCAGAATAACACAACATAGAGACAACCAGTCTGAACCCAGCATCACTTCCAAATCTAACATCCCAAGCAACAAAAGATTCGCTCGGGTCTCTAACCCCCGATAGTCACTAGACAGTGCTGATACACGCGACCCACAACCATAATATAGCCTGAACATGAGAACTCCCAATCTCCAACTCCATATAGCACACAAATCACCATACCTGATCCCAATTCTATCACCCGAATACATACCACACCTCAAATACCCAATCATTCCATGAAAGATATTCTAAAATTCCCCTCTACCATTAAGAAAATTCAAATATCAGCATTCGATCTAACAAGAAAGTGCCTCGGGATTACCGAAGTACCATCAACTTAATCACATTGCCTTTTTTGAAACATATACCCTCGTCAGATCACTCTGATTAACAATACCATTTACTTAATAATCTAAAGATCATTCCCCCTAATCATCTGAAGATCATTTCTCTAAGCACCTAAAACTGCCCATGCTACTAAAGAAGTTTATGACTTTCCATTCAGAACTAAACTGTAACCTTACACATGCAAATCTCAATCCTTCACAACATACCGCATATACCATACCATCCTAGGATAACTATGAGAACTTTATATCCCTTCCAAACCGCAAGTAACTATGTACTCCACTGGCCAAGAATTTCCCATAGATCCCATCTAGAAAAGAACCACTATACATCTCATGCTCCTCATGCCAATAGGAAAAATCTCTAATTGTGGTGGAAACTATCTAGAACTCCTCGAATTCCATTTCCACAACACTAACTCATCAAAACTGAATCCTTCTAACTCAACCGAGCTACGCATGTCACTAAAACCCAAAAGAATTGCCACAAAACAACTGCATAGACTCATTACCCCGTAAGCATCCAAAGAGCTAATCATATCCTTACCATAGCAATCCGACCCACTACCAAGCTACCCCATCTATCAGAGTTTCCTTCTGATTTACCTTCAACTTGGTATTCTTGCTTGCTATGTCATCTCAATTCCTCAACCTGGACATACCACATGGAACTCAAGCATAAAGCCACACCGTCTGAGGCTCATAAGCCGCTGAATACTTTCTCAGATATTCCCACGAGCACCATGCTAAAAAATTCTTTACTCTAAAGAGATTTCCTGCGAATCTAAATCCGTTACCTTTACCTTCTTGATACTGCTACATAGAATCCATAATTAACATAGAAAATACCACCAGTTTTGACATCTTCCAATAAAAACTCAGTTTCTAACCACATATACAACTTTAAAATACCCAATTGTTCCATGTAGAATGTTGAACATATTAGAACCATTCTTGAGAGTCATTCACTCTTATTCAAACTACAATTAGGCTGACCAAATGAATAGAACCACCTGTGCCTCATCGGCACTCTAACAATGCAGAATGTAACCTCATCCCAATACAACCAAGCAACTTCCTGCTCTATGCACCGAGCATTCTTTACCAAAACAACTTAATACATCCTGTGATTCTCACACACCAACGAAGCATAATATAGCATTTACCAAAATCTCCGTAAGCCATAACTGACTCATCAATACGCCTCAAACTGGAACAAACATAGCACCTAACCGTGCAATCGCCTAACCAATAGCGGACTCCCCTACTTGGTTCGAAGCCATATATCAAGACATACCCAATAACTCATAACTCTTATAATATATTGACTCCATGATACCATAGTGAGATTAAACTCAAATCCTTTATAAGCTTGTGAAAACATAGATCATTTAGAATTTAACTCTTCTGCGAATCTCACATCCACTCTCGCAACAGTTACACCCACTCTCTAAGCGACCCAATTTAGATTCAAACACATATTGTTCACTTGTAAATGATATCTTCTAATAGACAACATAAGGATCACACAACCTTAGAACACTCCGCTGGAGATAACCCACCTACTTTGCCTCCAACCAACATTTATGTATACCTTTCACCGTCACA
The DNA here is from genome assembly GCA_026770625.1 of Nicotiana glauca. NCBI lineage: Eukaryota > Viridiplantae > Streptophyta > Magnoliopsida > Solanales > Solanaceae > Nicotiana > Nicotiana glauca. Next base: position 63,984 of record MU698605.1, on the reverse strand, counting down.
AATATTATGCAGTCACTTAGCCTTCCTGAGTCTGAACTCATAGCGCAACATGAAAGTCACTTCACTCACAACTGGGAAGCATGAAAAGATTCTTCACACGCCTATAACTCGGAGCTATAACTCGAATCAAGATGGAATTTAAGCACCTAATAGTTCTTCTAGCGTCCAACAGACCCTTTTCGTTGCTTCCAAATCATATGGGTACATCTCACAGTACCAACATACTCATCACATAGTTATCCAGCTGTCACTTCCACTAATAGGGACAATACCGAACATATAAGTTTAAAAACACTAGCTCATACAACCAACACCTCGGTTCTCGAGCTATGGGTAAAGATCAAGCCTCAAGTCCTCCAAACTGACCCAACATTAGCTCACAGAGATCATATCTCGCCTCCTCGATCAGGGAATAAAAAGCCATCAAGGCACATTAGTTACTAAGCACTCATGCGCGCATACAGACACGTGAAAGGAATTTCAAGAGTTATATTTCAAGCTGAATCAAGAATACACAATAAGAATTCAAGAATGTGAAGTTTTTCCTAAAGGTTTTGCAGCCTTTCGAGGATAAATATAGACGTCTATGTATCGATCTGCGAGACTCTACTAAACCCGCTCATGACTCATGAGACCTATGTAACTTAGGCTTTGATACTAAGTTATCACGACCCCAAACCTGACCAGGTCGTGATGGCGCCTCTCATGAAGACAAGGCCAGCCGACACAATTCCCAATTCAATTCAATAATTTAAATGAGTCAATTTAATGTTTTTTTAATCATATATTGCGTAGCATGAATTTAAATGAACACTGCGAAAATAAATACAACACGACCTCAGGGTGTCACAAGTCACGAGCGTCTAGTAGGGTATAACTACAACTAAAAAGCCTGAAATGTACTGAGTACACATATATGAAATAAAGAGGGAGAAAAGAAGTGTTGCGAACACTGGCAGCTACCTTATTAAACTCCAATGACTCTGCCTCTGATCATCCAATACCTGCTACCGGGTTAAGAAATACCTGAATCTGCACACAAGGTGCAGGGAGTAAAGTGAGTACTCCGACTTAGTGAGTAATAAAGGTAAATAACAACTGAGCAGTAAGAAATCGCGTAAGCATATCAACATTCTATATAGAAGCAGTATAAAACCGTTTAAGAAAGCAATGAAATTGTGAAATCTCTTAAAAACATCTTAGCTCAGTTCAAACTTCTTTTGAAAATACCTTTTCAATAGTTATGCAAATGAATGCAAAAACAATTAGTGCAGATAAGCAAAGAAATCTGCCCCTCAGGCACAAACACTCAATCAACAGGTAATACCAGGCAATTAAGAAGGTAAACACATAAAGTTTCGCCCCTTGGGCACAAATACACAATCAACAAGTAATGACAGGCAATTAAGATAAAGTAAACACATAGAAGTTTCGCCCCTCGGGCACAATCTCAGAACAGTACCAACCCCTCGAGCTATATCTCACATCACAATGGGTACCCGCGCTCACTGGGGGTGTGCAGACTCCGGGAGGGGCCCCTTACAGTCCAAGCGTAATATCAAGCCATCTTGTGGCATCAATCTAGGCCCTCAGCCTCATATCAATCAAGCCCCCTCGTGGCATATATATCTCAGGTCCTCAGCCTCATAAACAATATCAACAAGCCACCTCGTGACGTATATATCTCAGGCCCTCGACATCATAATCACATCAGTATCTCACTGTTGCGGCGTGTAGCCTGACCCAAAAGTATTCTCACAATACAGGCCCTCGGTCTTCCTCAGTCAAAAAACACATAAGCCTCTCGGGCAATAGCAAAATAGTGTTTCTCAGCCCAAAACATCATTTAAATATCATTTGAGTATTAAAATAGAGTAAACATGGCTGAGTTTTGAAACAGTAAAAAGAAACAAGACCGAGTAGAAGTATAATGTCAAAACAATGAGGAAGCATCAACAAGAATCCCCGAAGGGTTCAAATAGTTGGCACGAAGCCTAAATATGGCATTCAGCCCACATAATGATGATAATAATTAGATTCCAATCAAATATGTGGTAAAATCATCAATCGGGATGGACCAAGTCACAGTCCCCAATAGTGCACGACCCCACGCTCGTCATCAAGCATGTGCCTCACCTCAATATAGCACTGTGATGTGCAAATTTGGGGTTTGAAACCCTCAGAGCATCATTTACAATCATTACTCACCTCGAACTGGCTAAATCTCTAGCTCGCGACGCCTTTGCACCTCGAATCGCCCTCCACGCACGTCGAATCTATCCAAAATCAGAACGAATACATCACAATATGCTAAGGGAATAAAGCCCAAGCAAAAATAATTGAAAATACCAAAAATCCCGAAATTAGCAAAACCCGAGCCCCGGGCCCACTTCTCAAAACTTGGAAATTTTTACATCAACGGGTTACTTATCTCCCCGCGAGTTCATACATACCAAAAGTTTTCAAATCTGATCCCAAATGGTCCTCCAAATCCCCAAATCAAAAGTCCATAATTGCAAGCCCTAGTTCTTCCATTTTAGCTCAAGTTTCCATGATTTTCTAGGTGGATTTCACAATAGAATCGAGTTTTAAGTTAAAAAATCTTACCTATAATCGATTCCCTTCTAATCCCTCTTTAATCTCCACCAAAAAGCTCTCAAAACGATCAACTATGGGTGAAAATAGACCCAAAATTGCGGATGAAATGACTTAAAACATTCTGCCCTACTTTTCCTTCATCGCGATCGCGGCACTACCCTTGCGATCGCAAAGAATAAATCTTCAAGCCACCAAAATTACACTATGCGAATGCGATGCCTCTGCCTCCTACCACTTCATGAACACGAGCTCCCTCACGCGAATGCGATAAACAAAAGACCTTGGGCCCTTCAGACCCAAATCACTCTACGCTATCGCAGGTGTCCTCTCGCGAACGCGAAGCACTGAACCCCACCCTTCCGTGAACGCGAAGCCTCTAACGCGAACGTGAAGGCTTAAATCTGGCCTTCCTCAATTTCCTCTATGCGATCGCGATACAGCCTACGCGATCATAAAGGGTTAAATTTTTTTACAATAGCTAAACTCAAAATCTACAATCTTTTAAGGCATAAAATGGTCCGATTAACCTCCCGAAACTCACCCGAGGCCTCCAGGACCTCCACCAAATATGCCAACATATCCCATAATATCGTTCAAACTTGTTCCAACCTTTGGAACGCTCAAAATAATATCAAAACATCAAATTTGCATCGGATTCAAGCCTAAGAATCCCAAAATCTTCCAAAATACGCTTTTGATAAAAAACCCAACCAAACCACGTCCGAATGACCTAAAATTTTACACACACATCCCAAATGACACAAAGAAGCTTTTGCAACTCTTTGAATTTCATTCCTAGCTCTATATCAAAATCTCACCTATCAATCGGAAAATGCCGAAATCTCAATTTCGTCAATTCAAGCCTAAACCTTCCACGGACTTCCAAAATGCATTCCGATCACGCCCCTAAGTCCCAAATCACCTAAAGGAGCTAACCAAATCATTAAAATTCATATTCGAGATCATATACAATCAAGTCAAGTCTCGGTCAAACCTTTCAAATTTAAAGCTTCAAACTGAAAATTGTTCTTCCAAATTCATTCTGATTACCCTGAAAATCAAAACCAACAATTTACACAAGTCATAATACATCACACGGGTCAAGTCATGCCCGAGAAATGGCGGTCAAAGTGCAAAATCTCAAAACGACCGGTGGGGTCGTTACAACCGGAGTCTTCTATGGTTGTATGATTGTCAACATATATGCAGCATGGATAATACTCCAAAATCTTAAGTATGTTCATAACGTAGCTAAATTTGGATCATTGATCGAATAATTCCTTTCATTCCTTCTCAACTTTCTTTAAACGTAAGCTATTACTTTTCCTGGTCTTTTTGCCACCTTGTTGCGTGCATATTTAGCTTATCTTAGTTTCACGCATGCCGGAATTTTCGTGCAACTCATGATCTCGAATATTGCTTTTCATTTTTCTTCCCATTCATTAGCCACGGTAGGTGCCACTTTCTTATGGAGTGCATACAATGTTGTAGTAAGATTGTTTTTAGATGACCCTTCCTTCTTCAAATTACTATGCTTAGGTTGAAGCCTTCTTCCTCTTTCCTCGGCTAGTCTTTCATTGTAGTACTTGGGGGGGGACCCTCTGACTCTTGTAAAGGTACGATCTTATTACATCATATACTCGACGAAATTTTTTATGTCCTTTCTCGCCTACAATTATCCGTAGTTACTTACCTTCACGCCCTTGTGCTTGTAGGGTTACTTCTGAACTAATACTTTGATTATCTTCCTAGTGGTGCTCTTTTTTATTTTTGTAAAACTCATACGGTACCTTTAGCTACCTCAACTCTTATCTGAATAGTTCTTAAGGGTCACAATGTCATATCTACGAGACTGAATTCCCATGTTGGGGTTTACTATGTTTATCTTACACGATCTATTGATTTGTATGTATCTTCTTGTCTAGCCATAACTAGGCTCTTCCTGAATCAACTACTAACTACTCGTTAGCCCATTCTCATATCAATATTTTGTGTAATCTTTCTTGGGTTATTTCCTTTGCCTTAACTTACTTCTCCCACTGGCACCTTATTTATCAATAACATCCCAGGCAGGACCAGTTACTTCCTTTCCATGACGTTGTGCTTGTATAATGTTCTGGAATCGTAGCATATCAGTAAGATTTGGATAAGTGCAATCTCATTCCTTTATCATTTTTATCGCATTTTTCCTTTACCGTTCCATAATTAGTAGAAGCACTTAATTCTAACTTAATGCCACATCACTCCATATTCCCCCTTTAGGGGAGTACTAAGATTTAGCGTTATGACGATCTACCTTTAAATGTTTTACCTCTTCATCTTTGGCGTCCTTTCATATCATCAATGATCTTTACTCGCCTTGCGGTAATCCTTCTGTACCAAGGATAACAAAATTCCTTAGTCACGAGGGTGACACCTAGTGTAACTAGCACACATGGTCTCTTGCTTAACTTTGCTCACATTGCTTGCTTTAGGAAAGCGTCTTCCTGAATGACCTTTAAAGGGTATTCTTCTATCGTCCATTCTATTGTTGCCGGAACGCAATTTGAAATTCTCATGATGCCGACTATTATCAAATCACTCAGTCCCTAATTCATGTTTAGTTTATCTTATTCACCAGTCCTTTTGTTAATCACGTTAGAGTCACAAACTTATTTCTCGAAATAAGGATATGACTTTATGGCCTATAATCTTTTGTTGTCTCAAGGCCTGTCACCTCTTATCTTTTCCTTCCCTTGACTGTAGACTCTGCAATACTGTCATTTTTTTATCTACCATTGTCATCCATGTATCGCATCTTACTCATAATGCTGCATTAACTTTATTTTTATTTCCCTGCTAACATTTCTGTCTATCACTTTATTCTGAAAACTTCAACAAGACATTCTTTTGCTTTTAGCTCTCCTTTGCTCCATCCACTAGCTCTTCGGGTTGCCTAAAATTCTCTCTCTACTAGGGATGGGAGACACACTAAGATAATAGTTATCCCTTCTAGGCTTCCAGTGCCTATCTTTATAATTTTTTTTAACATTCCGATATTCATATATAGCTATACTATTCTAGTTGTCTCACAAGGAGATCTATTAGCACATTTGCAATATCCTTTGGAAATGTCAACTAATGCAAACAATTCATCCATTATTTTGGTTTACTCTAACCCCAGCCGGATCCTGATATCCTGTACTTCTATGAAACTACATTTGTTTGCTTCCATAGGGCATAACTGAGATGGGTGTGGACGATTGTACATACATTTATAATTGTTGAAGGTAACTCAATCTCTCTTCCTGAATTATAAATAATGATCATCTTCACCAATTAGGTACCCTTATTCACCTTGCTTCTTTTAGTTGTTGAAACTTGTATCTACCTTCTGATTCTCTCATTGCTTTTGTCGTAAGGGTGGATAGATATTCATGTCTTAAAGCTCCTTATCAAGAAAAGCTTACACGTCTTAGTACACACATAATCTGGTAAAGACCTTACATTTACTCATCATAAGCATCATGCAGAATCGAGTTCCTCTGACTCAACTCTTCCACAGCCATATGCAATCTATTACCAACTATCTTTTGGTTTAGGTATCGTCTTATTACAAATAAAATATAATTTAGGAGTCTAAATTCTTACAAGTGAGCTCTACCACACGATCTAGAGTAAGAAGAAAGAGTGACAGTCCTAAATGCCTTGTAGCCTCCTGCTTATAAGTGTGGTGCACAACACACCCATAAACAAGACTCTACTAGACACGGCTTGTCGATTCCCTAGGATAGCACTACATTGATACAACTTCTATCACGACCTGAACAAATGGGCTGCGACGGGCACCCGGTGCCTTACTCAACCGAGTACCAATGTAACGTATCTTTCATATCATATTGTCATAGGTAAATGAACTAGAAAGGTTGTTATGAGATTATTAGAATAAAGCATAAGGGAATACTCTATACCAACTTATACATATGACGTATGGGCCTATAAGACAAAAAGGATCATTCATACACTGAACATAGGGCGACAAGGCCATACATCGTTCATATACATGACATATGTCTACAAGCCTCTAAGAGTAGATAAGTACCATAAAGGTTGGGACAGGGTCCCGCCATACCAATCAATACATGTCCAAATCATATTGACCAAATAAGCAACTCCGGAGCAAATGGAGAGCACCAACACCTTCTGCTGAGTTGATAACCTACTTAGAGGACTCTCAACCTATCTATCAGGACTAGCTAGGATGAAACACAACGTCCCTAGGCAAAAGGGGCGTCAGTACAAATAATGTAATGAGTATGTAAGGAATGAAAATATAGTAAATAATAGATATGAGAGAAACATGGAGTAAAATACTCAACATGTATGTCTAAATAGCTTTGTGAATCATTTAATATTTATAAAGTAATGCATATGCATATATATATCATATCACGTATAGGTATATGCGTACATAACATCATCAAGCCTCTAAGGGCATCCCATCTTATCATATCGGCCACTGTAGGCAAAATCATCAACGTATACCAGTTGATTAGGTGGTGATGCGTATGGCGTAACCTTTCCCCATAGCCCATATACATATAATATACTTATATGTCATGGTTCAATACACATGTATAAATGAATAAAATGCATAAAAAGTAAGAATACAAGATTTCCTGGAATGTCATAAGACCATTATGCCTTCGATTAATATCATGAAATAAACAATATCAACTTACATATTTTCTGAGACTCATGAACATACGATAGAATAAACATATGGGGAATCAAAAACATAGGAATCTCTAGTATTTTTATGAATATAGTCATTTACGGAAGTTGTGCAATTGCTCGTTTCATTTGTATCATATGGATCATGCCAAAAGGAAAGAAGGGATAGCCTTAACATACCTGAGCCAATTCTCTTAACAATCTTTTCAGCACACGTCAAACGCGACAAAACATGTAATGGCGGATCGAAGTCGGTAAAATTCGTGTTTTATTCTTGATAAAGATTCTACCGTGCTCTCTTAGAATCGCAATTCCCGTTTCTATTGCCTTATGAATTCTCGAATGAAATTTGGTTGAAGCTTCATCCATCACTTAGCAAATACAAGAATCTTACCTAATAACTTAGGAAGATCTCCTATAACTTGTGGGTTTGTGGGCCCCACTTGTATGATGCCTAAGCCACAAAATCTCTTAATGTGCCATTTTATTATATGGATTTAAGAGTCACAATTTCCTAAAGCCTTGGCTACCACGTTAGGGGGAGGGGGTGATCTTTCCACTAAAATTATTATCCACCCAATTCTAATTACATTTTAATCTCCCACTAAAAATCACTAATTAACCAATTATCCGTATAATTAAGAATTATCTCAAATTACTTAAAGTACTAATCACTTTTAATGCACTTTATATACCTTACTATCATGTTTATGTAGTACCTTGTATAGCACTAGTTCATAACTAGCGGGTATCATAGCTCGGACCATATTTTATCCCAACTTCACAATCTTCAACGAACTCATTTTCTTTGATTCGTTTACGCTTTAACTTCACAACACTTACTTATCGCCTGATATCATTGGCACAAATGCTTTTAACCTAAAATTAATCTCATTCCCGAGTCTACGTCTATTAACTTATGACAAAACTTTAACGTACAAAAATGCAGGATGTAACATCTCATTTCCGAGCTTATCTCAATTTACTTATGGCGTGTAACAGATTTGGGTTGTAAAATTTGGAAAAATGGAGAAAACTTCTTAGGCTGAATTATGGGGATTTGAGCGAGGTTTTGTTATTGGATTTGAGTAATTTTGGTATGGTTAGACTCGAGGTTGATCGAATTTTATAACTTTTATCAGATTTCGAGACGTGGGCTCGGGGGTTTACTTTTGAGTTAACATTTTGACTTTTGATTAAGAACTTAGAATTTTCATATGGAATTGATTCCTTTAGCTTGTGTTGATTGTATCGAATTGTTCGTAGCTAGATTTGAGGCATTTGGAGGCCGATTCGTGAGGCAAGGCTTATTGGAGTAGAAATTTGCTCGGTTTGAGGTAATTCTAACCTTGGTTCTGAGGATTTGAACCCCGAATTAGGTGTTATGTGATTAGTGTTGAGGTGACGCACATTCTATGTGACGGGTATGTAGGCGTGGATCGTAGGAATTATGACCTGGTCGATTCCATGGAACTGTATAGTTGAATAATCTTGTCTTAATCCGTATATTCTCCATGTGTTAGAGAAATTGAGTTGAAAGACATATTAGAAATCATGTTTAGGCTACATGCCAGTACTGTTGGGACCCACAGAGGTCGTGTTGTATGTTGAATTATTTGCTTAAATTGCAGTTATATACTCAATCACAGATATTATTTGCATATCATATCTCAGTCTCTATTGCCATTTGTTGATATATCATATCATCATTGTTTGTGTTGATTATCATGATTTTTGTGAGCTCGAGAGATTAGAGAGATTGATGACTGAGTAGATATCGAGATGTGTCATTTCTTATTTCAGTTGTACTTGACATATCTTACTTGTTTAGGCCTTAACTCTTAAACTTGAAAGCATATCTACATTTATGTATTGTATTTATGTAATTGAACTTATAATGATCCGATTGGTTGTTTTGAGAGTTACATCCCTATTTCCCAATTTCTCTGCTTTATTTGTGTTCTTCAGCTATATGATGTCTTACCGAGTCAATTGATTCAAGTCCGGAGTAGTTTTGGAGTGAATTGAGACACATAGTCTCTTAGCTGAAGGTTTAAGTTGGAAAAGTTGACCGGATATTGATTTATGTGTAAACGATCTCGAATTTGATTTTGATGGTTCTGTTATCTCTGTTAGGTGATTTTGGACTAAGGAGCGCGTCCGGAATATGATTTGGAGGCCCGTGGTAGAATTAGGCTTGAATAGCGAAAGTTAGAATTTAGGCGATTTTGGTCGGTAGTGGAATTTTCATATCAGGGTCGGAAAGGGATTCCAAAAGTTGGAGTAGGTTCATAGTGTCATTTTTGACTTGTGTGCAAAATTTGAGGTCATTGAGACATGGTTTAGTGGGTTTTGACACCCCGCCTTTGTGGAATTCGGAAGTTTATAAGTTCTTAGGCTTGAATCCGAATGTAATTTAGTGTTTTGATGTCATTTTGAGTGATTCGAAGGTTCGACTAAGTTCGTATGATGTTATAGGATGTGTGGTTGACATCACGAGGGCCTCGGGTGAGTTTCGGGTGGTTAAAGGAGCATTTCTGGCCTTGAAGAGACTACTGATATCTAGTGATGAATTCTTCTAGTTTCCTCTTTCGCGTTCACGAGTGGATCCTCGCGTTTATGAAGAGTGATTTCTGAGTGGAGAGGGTTTATTCTTCACGCTCGCGAAGGGGAGGACGTTAACACGAAGGTGTGTTTTGCGTGTGCATCACGAACGCGGGAGAAGGGTTGCGTTCGCGAAGAGGAGTGAAGTAGTTGGGGACCCCAGGTCCTTGTTCTACGCGTTCGCGAGATGGTGGTCGCATTCGCAAAGGTTGGAGCTTGTAAGGCATTGCATTTGCAAGGATTGTGTCGCGTTAGCGAACAGTAAAGTGAGGAGGTAGTGAAGTTGTTCTATGCGAACGCGAGAGGACGGTCTCGTTCGCGAAGAAGGAAATATGGGCATGTAATGTTATATTAAAAAATCGAAGGTTTGAACCCATTTTTCCTATTTTGAGTTAGAGACTACGGATTTGGGCAATTTTGAAGGGATTTTCAGGGAGTTGATTGGGGTTAGTGTTCCTCACTTGATTTTGGTTAAATTCCATGATTATATCTTGATTTTTATCATCTAAATTGTGAGTTGGGGTGAAAAATTAGGGGAAAATGGAAGAGTTCCTCAGGTGGAATTTTGAGGTTTGAAGGGGATTTTGTTGTCGGATTTGATTAAAGTTGGTATGGTTACACTCGTTAGTGAATGGGCTTTCGGGTTTTGTGACTTTTGTTGGATTTCGAGATGTGGGCCCTGGGCAGGTTTGAGCCAACTTTGGATTTTAAGCTTAATTTAGTAGTTTTTCTTGTGAAATTGATTCCTTTAGCATATATTAATGGCATTATACTGCTTGTGGCTAGATTCAAGACGTTTGGAGGCTGATTCAAGAGGCAAGGGCATTGCGGAGTTGGGATTTTCTCTGATTGAGGTAAGTAACAGTTGTAAATTTGGTCCTGAGGGTATGAAACCCTGAATTTTGCATCATCTGACTAATTTAGAGGTGACGCACATGCTAAGTGACGGTCGTGTACTAAACAGGTCAAAATAAGTGAAAATCTCATAAAAATCATATGAAAATGTCATAACTAAATAGAGAAGTTCCCAAAATTCAGGTGTACTGAGTACATGAGCATTTATACAAATACATAGTCTGATGCACTGTCTAAGAAACTAGAACTGAATAAGTAAAACTGAAAGATAAGGAAGGAGAATCAAGGTCTGCGGATGCCAAGGCACCTACCTCGATGATCTCTAAACTGAAGAAAACACCAGAAATCAGCAACCACCGCGTCCGGAAACACCTAGATCTGCACACGAAGTGCAGGGTGTAGCGTGAGTATAGCCAACTCAATAAGTAACAAGTCTAACTTTTGGTACTAGGCCAGCCGACTATCACAATACTTCAATAATTCATTTAAATGATAAGACAAAACCTTTTTATAACAAGATTTTCATAAAAAAGAAATACGAGTTAAACTCAATATCGAAATACTGAACGGAAGCCCCAAACATCGGGTTGTCACTAAGTCATGAGCATCTAATAGAACTGGTCTAATAATAACAAGATTTAACAGTCTGAAATCCAAAATACAACTCAAGAGAGATAGGGAAGAAGAAAAGCAAGGTTGGGAATGCCAAGCAACTACCTTGCTATCTCTAGACTATTGCGAAGACTATCAAAAACCTCCCCGATCAACCACTTCTGGATCTACACACGAGGTACAGGGAGTAACATGAGTACACCAACTTAGTAAGTAACAGAAATAAATAGGGAGCTGAGAAGTAGTGACGAGCTATGCAAATACAATTTATTTCATAAAATACAGTAAAGTGTAGGCATGCTTTCAGTCTAGAGTTTAAGTCAAATCAGTTGATTAAAGTCAAGTTCAAGTAAATTCAATTAAATTATCTTTCAACAGTTCTCAAAACAAGGATATAATGCAACTATGTGCATCAAAGATAAAATCATATACCGCATCGCGGGCAATCATCACTCAATCCTCCCAATTACTCGAACCTCACAGCCACTCGTTCCTTACAATGCTCAGCACTCGACACCACACTCAGTAGGTACCTGTGCTCAATGGGGGTGTGTACAGACTCTAGAGGGGCTCCTTCAGCCCAAGCGTTATATCAATGACAACCGTGGTAGAATAAATAAAACATGTTGCGGCGTGCAGCCCGATCCCATAAACATCCTCACAATTAGGCCCTCAGCTTCACTCAGTCATTAATATTTCCAGTCACTCGGGCTCTCAGAAATCAGTATAGCGATACCAACATAAATTACATGATGCATTAGATAGAATAACAAAGACTAAGATATGATACAAGAATGCATGAACATGACTGAGTACGAAATATCAATGAAAACAGTGCGATGACAGCAAGAAACGACCACTAAGGGTCCTAACAATACTAGCATAAGACCTAAACATGGTGTCTAGCATGATTTACAGTCAATCTTTCTATAACACATAGGTAGCATAGAGCTAACAACATGGTGTTCAATTGGTATGCATGAGTTGTCGCTTGCCTAGTATCATGATAGGCGCCATCATGACAGATTAAGTTTTGGGTCGTGACACAGGAATAAGTTGAACGAGGATGGAAAGGTAATCAAGAACAAATCTAGATTGGTGGCCCAAGGCTACTCACAAAAGGAAGGAGTCGACTATGATGAAACCTTTACTCCGGTAGCCCAGTTAGAATTAATTCATATTTTACTTGCATATGCATAAGGTTTTAAGAGCTTTCAAATGGATGTTAAAAGTTCTTTCTTAAATGGATTTATTGATGAGGAGGTATATGTAAAACAACCTCATAGTTTTAAAAATTCATAATTTCCTTACCATGTGTATAAGTTGACTAAAACCTTATATGGATTCAAACAAGTTCCTCGCGCCTGGTACGAAAGGCATAGTTCATTCCTAACTGATCATGGATACGCAAGAGGTAAAGTAGATACTACATTATTTATCAAAATATCCTCTGAAGTTAATCTCATTTTCCATGTCTATGTTGATGATATTATTTTTAGCGTGCTAATTCTCTCCTATGCAACGAATTTTCTAATCTCATGCAGAGTGAGTTCGAAATGAGTATGATGGGAGAACTCACATTTTTCCTTGGACTTCAAATTAACAATTTGAGAAGGGAACTTTTATATGTCAGACCAAGTATACAAAGGAATTGATTTAGTTATTCAACATAAGCAATACTAAATCAATTGGTACACCAATGAGTCCTTCAACAAGTCTTGACAAAGATGAGAAGGGAAATTCAGTGGATGAAATAAAATATTATGGGATGATTGTCTCCTTACTTTATTTAACTGCTAGTTGACCGTGAGCACGTAATTTTTGTCCTATGAAATACTCCTGCACAATTCTAGTTGTTTATGATTTATGGTATTTCTAGGAATTTTACTTTAATCGTTTGTTTGCATTTAGTTACATTTTTGTGCATGCTTAACATCGTAAAATCATATAAATATTTAAATCTTTATTTCATAGAATTTAGGCCTTCAATTGGATTTTTATGATTTAGTCACCTTTTACTAATTTAAAAAAAGAGAGATAAAATGATCAATAAGGTATTAGTCGCGTCATTTTGTTTTTGCATCTTTAGGCGTGCATAATCAGTTAATTTGTTTGATTTAGAAATTCATTAGGTGAAATGGGTGTTTAGATTATTTCTAGGATTTGTTTTAATTATACCAAAGTGTTTATTAAAGAGTTTAAAACAAAGCAAAAGAGAGGTCTACGGAATTGGGCCATTTAATTCCAGATGGCCCAAATCTTCCCATAAATCTCACCCAAGACCAATCCCTATAAGCAAATCCGATCCGATCCAAACCCCTTTAATATCAAACGAACCCCTTTTTGACTTGAACAATCCCTTCCGTTGATCACCCCATATCGAACGGCTCACAACTAATCGCCCCTTCCCTTATAACTGTCTGAGAACCCTCCTCCTCCCCCCACCCCCCCAAGAAAAACCTACACAAACCTCTCATTTCTTATCAGCCTCACTCCCTCTCAACTCCTCCAAACCCGAGCCGCCCTAATCCCCAAACCCGTTGTGACCGGTAGCCACCACTCCAAACAAACCCAAATTCATACTTCACAGCCCTAGCTTCTCCTAAATCCAAATCTTTACCAATTTCACTGAAATCCCCACCAAGATCAACAAATAGTAGATCTAGGAATTCAAAATACCTAATCCGCCTTCCGTTATGATTTTCTCAGAGTTATTGACTCGTTTGACCTAACATTTGTGGTAATTGATTCTTCTTCAACCTGAACAATCGACTGACACTAATTTTGGGTCACTTCAAAAGTCAATGGAATCCAGTCGACTCATTCCTGACTGGCCGAATCCCGTTGGAATCACCTCTATCAGTGTGTACTTCTTTCCATAGGTACACCCTCCCCATTTTCTATCGTACTCTTTTGTTGTTTTGTTTGTTAAAAACAGTAGAGTTTTAATTATTTGAGGTTTGCGTGACCTAGTGTAATTGGGTAAATTTGGCTCATAAATTTGTTAATTAATAGTAGATTAACATCTAATTTAGTATATTTGTGTTGAATATGCACACGTCTGAATTTCTTAGTCAGTCGCATGTTAAGCAAATTAATTGCATATTAATTAGTTTTAATTGCACAAATTATTTGTTTAATCAACTTTTGATTTTAATTAGATGTTGGAACGTTTTGTTTGTTACATTTGTTTGCTAGGATAAATTGCATGACTGTTTGCTTTGTTTGATCTCTGTATTTTCCTAATAACCTTGTTTTGTAAATATTAAAAACTTGATGGAGTTAATTGAAAATAAGGAAATCTGTGAGAGTCTTTGAGAGATTTCTAGAAGAAAAAAGAATACTGAAAAATAGGAAAAAAGGGACAGCTGTTAGAAAAGATTCTGAAAACAGGACAGATGTCCAAATTTTATTAAAAAAGATGCCATTTTTCCTAATTTGTAAGGGCCTAATAGATTCCACTATATTTCCTCTGATTTTCTATATACAGTTGTCACGACCAAAAATTCAATCCTGTCATGATGGCGCTTATCGATGGTACTAGACAAGCCGACTTTCAAAATACTTTGATATTTCATTAAAAGATAAACCAAAAGCTTTTTTCTAACAAAGTTTTCATAAACACAAGAGTTAAACTCAAAATACAATGCAGAAAAATAACCCCAAACATCGGGGTGTCACCAAGTCATGAGCACTAGACCTCCAGTCTAAGAAACACACAGTGTTTGCAATATTCTCAGTCTAATTGTCAATATCGAAAAAGAAAATGGCAAGGAGGGAGAACAAGGTGTGCGAATGCCGACAGCTACCTCGTATATCTCCGGGTAATCGACCACGCATGAGCTCACTGACCTCCGAGACCGGTCACACCTGGACCTGCACACAAGGTGCAAGGAGTAACTGTCACGACCCAAATCTCAAACCCACTCGTGATGGCGCCTCTCGTGAAGACAAGGCCAGCCAACAAAACAAACGCTTTCTTTTAACAGTTATTTAACATTTATAAAGCTAAAACATAATTAGCATAATCAAAAGCACGGAAAACAACGATAACAACAGGGAACCATCCCGTCATAGCCCGACATTGGGGTGTCACTAGTCATGAGCTACTACAGAGTTCACTAAAGTACTACAAGTCCGGAAATAGGAAAAAAGTCTAAAAGTAACACGAACAACATAAAATAAGGGAGAAGATCTGCTACCGCGGACACTAGTGGTCACCTGGCTCAGCTATGATAACAAATCTTCAAACAGTTCAAAACCCGCTACCGGGTGGTCAAGTACATGCATCTGCACATGAGGTGCAGGGAGTAAAGTGAGTACTCCAACTCAATGAGTAATAAGAGTAAATAATAGCTGAGCGGTAAGGAAACACGTAAAGCACTCCATCATGCTATATAGGACAGTACGACCCTTGAGAAAACAGTAATTTCATGAAAATCCTTTAGAAAATATGTGGCTTAGTTAAAAATCTCTTTTGAAAATAACATTTTCCCAACAGTCAAGCAATTGAATGCATAATCAGATAGTGCAAGTCCGCACATAAGTCAGCCCCTCGGGCACATCACTCCATTCTAAATAACACCAGGGTATGTGGTAACAATGCAAGAAATAGCATGAATGCCAATGATATGAGAGTGCTGAATGTCATGCCACGTAGCACAAACAGGAACCAATGCATGAATGCAATGCAATGCAATGCACATGACTGCTGCGACACGCAGCCCGATCCATTTGGGTACCCGCGCTCACTGTGGGGGTTCAGACTCCGGAGGGGCTCCTATAGCTTAAGCGCAATATCAATATCACACCGCTGCGGCGCGCAGCCCGATCCATCCTCAGTCCAGAAATTCACACATAACACTGCTGTGGTGCGCAGCCCGATCCATGCTCAGTCCAGAAATGCACATAAGCCCCTTGGGCAATAGTAAAATAGCAGTTCTCAGCTCAAAACGTCAGTAAAATATCATTTAAGTTTTCAAATCTTAAAAAGATGGCCGAGTTTGCAAAACAGTATTTAAAACCTTGGACCGAGATCAAATAATATGCAAAGTAATGCAAAAACAGTGATATCAACCCTTGAAGGATTCAAATAATCGGCACAAAGCCCAAAAACATGGCAATCAGCCCAAATCATAATAGCATCAAGTGGGTTTCAGTCAATCACGCAGTAAAATCAACAACCGGGACGGACCAAGTCACAATCCCCAATGGTGCTCTACCCCACGCTCATACCTGGCGTGCAAGTCACCACAATACAGCAATATGATGTACAAATCCGGGGTTTCAAACCCTCAGGATATCATTTACAAGTATTACTCACCTCGAACCGGTGAAAACTCAAGCTTGCGATGCCTTTGCCTCTTAATTCGGCCTCCACGCGCTTCGAATCTAACCAAAATCAGAGCGAATACATAACACTATGCCAAGGGAACAATACCCAATCGAAAACAATCAAAATATAGCAAAAATCTCAAAACTAGCAAAACCTGATCCCCGGGCCCGCTTCTCAAAAAATTATAAAACTTATATTACTGGATTCCTCGTCTCGCCACGAGTCCATACATACCAAGAACTCCCAAATCCGAGCTCAAATGACCTATCAAATCCCAATTTGAAATATTAAAACTCAAGCCCTAGTTTTACCCCTTTTTAATGAATTTCAACCAATTTCCATGTTAAATCTAACATAATCTCGTGAATTTAGGCCAAGGAACTTACCTCTAATCATTCCTCCTTGAATCGCTCTTCAAAATCGCCTGAAAGCTCCTAAAGCTCGCTCAAAATGGTGGAAAATACATAACCCTCGCGGATGAAAAATGATATTTTAAACCTTCTGCCCAGGTCAATTTTCGCTTCTGCAGATCCAATACCGCCTCTGCGGTTACCGCTTTTGCGGAAATTATTCCGCTTCTGCGGAAGTCACTTAAGTGCCACGACCGCTTCTGCGCCTCACCGCTCGCTTCTGCGAGGCCGCTTATGCGGACCCTTGTCCGCTTTTGCGGAAAGGTCAAGCCCCCTCTAGAACCGCTTCTGCGACCTCCCCGCCGCATCTGCGGAACCGCCTATGCGGTCCCTTTTTCGTAGATGTGAAAATGACAGAACCAGCAAACTCCAAAACATGCAACAAACTCCAAACTCTCCGTTTAACCACCCGAACTCACCCTGAGGCCTCCGGGACCTCAACCAAAAGTACAGACATGATCTATTACTTTATTCAAACTTGCTCGAATCATCAAATCACCATCGTTAACATCAAAAATCATCAAATATCCTCAAATCAAAGACTAACTTCAACCAAAACTTCTGAAACTCGCATTCGATCAAAAACCTGACCAAACGACGTCCGAATGACCTGACAATTTGCACACATATCCAAAATCACCTAACGAAGCTACAGCAACTCTCGGAATTCCATTCCGACCCTCGGATCAAAATCTCACCCATCAACCGGAATTTGCCAAAATACTAACTTCGCCAACCGAGCCTAATTCTACATCGGACCTCCAAAATCAATTCCGATCACGCTCCTAAGTCAAAAATCATCCCTCAAAGTTAACCGAATCACCAAAAATCACATCCGAGCCCTCTAACTCAATAGTCAATATTAGGTTGACTTTTCCAACTTAAGCTTTCCTTAAAGAGACAAAGTGTCTCATTTCTTATCAAAATCAATCCAAATCAACTCTAACACACCACATACCGATAACGAAATATGAAGGAGCATGAAATGGGGGAAACTGAGCAATAACACCTGAGACGACGGGTCGGGTCATCACAATAACCCGAGTATTTCAAAATCAGTAAGTAACAGAAACAAATAGGGAACTGAGAAGAAGTGACGAACTATAAAATATAATTCATTTAAGAAAATTTCAATAAAGAATAGACATGCTTTCATATCCGGTAGTTTAAGTCGAGACAGTTTTATATAGTTTCAAGTTCAAATAGACTGGGTATAAAGTCTTCTAGGAATTTCACAAGAACGATACATATCAACTAAGTTCAACAACAATTTAAAAGCAAGTACAACCTCTCATGCAATAGTCACTCAACTCATCTCAATAGCTCAATCACTCGGCTCTCAGCCCTCAGTACTCACACCAAATAGGTACCTGCACTCACTAGGGGTGTACAGACTGCGGAGGGGCTCCTTCAGCCCAAGTGCTATATTGCTACAGTGTGCAGCCTGATTTAATAAATAAAAAACCATAAGGCTCATTACCGTGTGCAACCCGATCCAATATATATAAATATCCTTGAGGCTCGTTGCGGCATGCAACCCAATCCATATACACTCACATAGCTCACAACTCAGCACTCAGGCCCTATCTCAGTCACCAACCTCTCTAGTCCCTCGGGCTCTCAGAAATCATATAAATCAGCCCAAATAGAGATAATATCATGTATCAACACTATACAAGAAGAGAAGAAAGTGTGATACGCAAGTAATATCATGGCAGAGAATAGAACAACAAATAGTGGTTAATTCAACAAGCACACAACCTCAACGAGTCCCAACAGTGATATCATAAGTCCTAAACATGATTTCTAACATGAATTGCAGTCGGATTTCCATAAAATGGAGAGAACATGTAGTTAACAGTAAGCTACAGTCTCACAGGACAGACCAACTCACAATCCCTTCAGTGCACGCCCACACGCCCGTCATCTAGCATGTGCATCACCTCCAAAATAGTCCCACAACATAAAATCAGTGGTTTCATACCCTCAGGACCAGATTTATAAATGTTTCTTACCTCAATCCGAGCGAAACTCTACTCTAAGATGCCCTTTCCTCACAAGTCGGTCTCCAAATATCTCGAATCTAGTGACAAGCAATACAATACAATTAATATAGGCTAAAGAGATCAATTCGACAAGCAAAATACTAAATTAGACCCCAAAATCCGAAATTGGCTCAACCCGGCGCCCGGACCCACTTCTCGAAATCCAACAAAAATCACAAAACCCGAAAGCCCATTCACTCATGAGTCTAACCATATCAAATTTAATACAATTTGATAACAAAATCCCATTCAAAACCCTAAAAATCTAACTCAAGAACACTTCATCTTCTTCCCCAATTTTTCATCGCAAATCACAAATTAGATGATAAAATCAAAGATAAAATCATGGGATTTAACCAAAACCAAATAAAAAATACTTACCCCAATAAATTCCGTGAAAATCCCTTCAAGAATTGCCCATAATCCGTGGTCTATAGCTCAAAATATGAAAAATACGCTCAAACCCTCGTTTTTTAAATTAATACTATCTGCCCAAATTTTCTTCTTCGCGAACGCAACCGTCCTCTCGCGTTCACGTAGACCAACTTAGACGGCCTCTCAGATTTACTCTTCATGAACGCAACCAACACCTCACGAATGCGTAGACCAAAGACCTGGGGTCCCCAGTTACCTCACCCCTCTTCGCGAACACGACACTACTCACGCGTTCGCAATGCACACACTGCCCTACCCTTCGCGTTCGCATCCTATCCTTCACGAATACATAGAAAAAAATCTCACCAGCTCAAACACACTCTTCGTGAATGCGAGGCTCCTCTCGCAAATGCGTAAGTGGAAATAAGAAAAATGCAGCAACAGACATCAACTAACTCACCAAGGCCAAAAATGATCCGTTAACCACCCGAATCTTACTTGAGACCCTTGGGACCCCAAGAAAACATACCAACATGTCCCATAACATAATACAAAAATATTTGAGTCCTCAAATCACCTCAAATAACATCAAAAACACGAATTGCACACAGATTCAAGCCTAATAAACTTTGAAATTTCCAAAATCTACCAACGACGCCGAAACTTATCAAATCGCGTTTGATTGACCTTAATTTTTGCATGCAAGTCATAAATGATACCACAAACCTACTCCAAATTTTGGAAATCAAATCCGACCCCGATATCCAAATTTCCACTGCCGGTCAAATTGGCCAAATTTTTAACTTTCGCCAATTCAAGCCTAATTCTACTACGGACCTCTAAATAATATTCCGTACGCGCTACTAAGTGCAAAATCACCTAATAGAGCTAATGGAATCATCCAAATTCAAATCTGAGGTTGTTTATCCATAAGTCTACATCCGCTCGACTTTTTCAACTTAAACTTCCAATAAAGAGACTAAGTGTCTCAATTCACTCCAAAATCACTTCAGACCCAAACCAACTAACCCAGTAAGTCACAATATAGGTGTAGAATACAAAAGAAGTTGGAAAAGGGTAATGGGGCTACAACTCTCAAAATGACTGGTCGAGTCGTTCCAACAGTACACTTTCATTCTATAAAAAGGGGGGATCAGGACTAATTTGAGGGGACTCTCTCTTAGCCTTTACCCTATTTTTCCAAAGATATTCCCTCACCACCAGAAGAACAAAAACTCCAAAAAAAAAAAGATTTCAAAGTTGTTTTTCGTTTTCCTTCTTTGTTGCATATTTCTAGGAAGTTTAAGAAGAGATTTGAGTTTAAGAAGTGCTATTCGTTTTGTTTGTTGATCATCTCTACTTTCTGATCTCGAAGTCCCCTTCAGTCAGCCTTTATTTGGCATTTTGTTTTCTTTTGTACGCAACAAGGTGCACATTTCAACTTTGACTTCTCTAAAAATATAATAGAATTTTAACTGTTGCTTTTAAAGATCATTGACTGTGATTTGTTGTTTATAAGCTTCTTTGGACTATTTGATATGGTTGGTACCTAAAATATGTTATAGAGCTCGTAACCAGTCTGCTGTAATGTTGGGTATGTGATTAGAATATTCATACAACTCGTGTTTGCCTTGATAATTACTTGCAAATCCCTTCATGAAATTATACATCTTCATCTTTTTTTTTATGTTGACATTTGAGTTGTTCCTTTTCTAGGAATCAAGTTTGTCACTGTCAAGATGAAAGATTCATGATCACTTGGCTTCTCTTTTTTGTGTTACTAAATTTGAAAGATAAACCGTGGAACATTGGATAGAATTAATTTGTTTAAGGTTCATTTGTTACTAAAAATATATAATAATCCTTTTCAATTCGATGTTTAAAAGAGTTTTGATCATGTATTTAATATTACAAGGCTTCATAGATGGCTATTGATGCAATTAAATGGGTTTATGACATTGGAATGTTTGAAAAGTGATGTTGTATGATTGATTTCAAATTTAGTAGTTAGTGAAAATAAGTCATGATTGAAATTTTGCATATCTGGTCTTTAATATGTATAATCTCAATAGAATAATACGCTTGAAAAGAGAAATGTATATATTAAGTAATTGGACCAGACTTCAAACGTAAGTCAGGGCTCAATGATTTGTAGGCCCATAATAGACTTGTTGACCTATTAAAAGGGTTAATTAATCTAAAGATCATGACTTTTGGGCTTCTATTAGCGCATTTCGCCTTCACTTGATTTGACGAGGTCCTTAAAGTGAATGCCAAATCCCACAATCCGTCCACTTTGTAACCAAATTTCGTATATTTACAATAGATCTTCAGTGTGCCAAATCCCCATGCTTCAAATAAGGATTAATTTTAATATGCCTTTAACCATAAGCAATGCAATAAATCACTCCATATTCTTGGACCTTTCATACATAATCTGAATTTTAGAGAATTAACAATTCATAAACATCTTAGTTTGCTTTAGGTATGATTATAACCTTTTATCGTGATTATGTATACATTCGCGTGACGTAATTATGATTTTTTCAAAATAAATCAAAGTACAAATTCGCGCGGCTTTGGCAAACAATCTTGATAATTAATAAGGTGTGATTAGTTGTGTACACGTGTGTGTGACATAATTTTAAGCGCCCCAAATAAAGCAGATTTACACACACATGATCTGTTTCAAAGATAAATCCATAACGGCATAATTAAAAGCGGTTAAAAAGTAAATATACGTAGGCTGTGAAAATGAGTAATTAAATAATTTATTTAAGCCAGGTATGACTAAAGTGACTGTGCTAAAACCATGGAACCCGGGAATGCCTAATACCTTCTCCCAGGGTAACAGAATTCCTTACTCGGTCTTCTTATTTTGTGGACTTTAAAGCAGAGTCAATTTTCCTCGATTTGAGATTTTAAAATTAAACCAGTGACTTGGGACACCATAAATAATTCCAAGTGGCAATTCTAAATTAAATAAATAATTTTATTTCAAATAATGTCACTTTAATTGAAAAACTCGCTATTTCTCGAAAAAAGAGGTGTGACAGCTCTGGCCACTTTACTAGAGATCGAACCCAAAATCTTTGGTTTAGGTTTCAGAATTCGAGCTTGTAGTGTTATCTATACTTGGCTTTATTTATTGTGTGATATTAACGTGTTTGTGGGCCTAATATGCTAAATGTCGCTCACTTGCTGCTTTGATATGATTTGAACTGTATAAACTGCCTTCTTACGCCTCCCTTCTGAGTCTTCTAAATTTATGGTGCACACATGCGCGTGACCCAATTTTCTAGTATAGCTCATACCAATTAGAACAAGTCCAGATCAGCAACTAAGCCGGATAGACTTTCGTGCTCCCGGTACATTGCCCCTACCTCGGCTCGAGTTGTCCGCTTAGGTAAGCCATGTCTAGAACATACCCCCAGGGTTTTAAACCTAGAATAACATAACATCATGTCGGATCCCTAGTAGGAACGTTTGTTTGCATCACGTACATTTGACTTTAGGGACTCAACACAGGGGTTGAGTCCGTCAAGGACAGGTGTACCTGAAATAAAAGACCATCCTGATGCATCCTACATGTTATTTGTGCATTTATTTGTTTCGTCTTGCATGTTGATCATCTAAGGAAAGAAAATCAGGAGGAAAACCAAGAGTGAGGTAGGAGAGAGAAATTGACCCGGTCTATAAAACCCCAGTATCTGAAAAAGTCTCGAAACTCTGCCGATATTTTGAAAAAAGAAAAGAAAAAGAAAGTCATTTCAAACAAAGTCAATATCTTAAGAAAGGGCATATTTTCCTATTGTGTCAAAACTGACCGAACTACGCGGGTCTAATTCCTACCGGAGGTGAGATATGTAGGCAACCTCCATAAAGTTCGACCTTATTTTTGCAAAAATAACAAAAAAATTATAAAATATGTCAAGGTGTTATGGTCAAATGAGTAAACCGACCCAGCTTCAGTTGTGTCCTGAGCCGTTTCTGCCGGAATAGACTTAGAACATCACCGAAATTGTTGAAGGCCTGTTCTCCCAAAAACAAAACATGTCTGTCAATAAGGCATCAATTTTCCCCTGGCCTTAAGCTTTATTTGAAAGTGTGAAGGGGCCATTGTTGCAAAAAATAGCCACCCAAGGGTTAATATTGCATAAATAGCCACTATCCCTTTGATTTTTCCTTAGAAAAATGAAAGCTTGATTTGTAAAAAGAGTCCATTTGCTTATCTTTTGAAACTAGAGTCGACCCTAGCCCTAACCATCCACAGGTACAAAATGAATACTATCTAGAATACGCCACTAACGATTGTTGAGCAGGCTCCACTACAACTTCAGATATGGTGGTACGACTTAGATAAAGACGGTCAAGATTGGGTAACAGAGCATTTGGGCGCTCTTACAGATATTATAAAAGTCAAAACTCGGGATGATGTGATTAAGTCCTTAGTAACTTTCTAGAATCCCTTTCATAATATCTTCCGCTTCTCAGATTTTAAGCTTACTCCCACTTTGGAAGAAATAGCTGAATATTCTAGTTTTGGCCAGGATTTGAGAAATCAGCAACTTATATTTTCAAGGTCTGTCTCTATGCACCAATTCTTTGATATCCTTAATATCAGTTAGCAAATAGGGAAAACAATGTAGACAAAGGATATTGTTCCTTTTACTTCCTGTTCTCCAGGTTCGGGCACACAAAAGGGTTAGAAATACATGAAAAAGGCCTAAACAACAAGCAATATAAAGACATATAGCAAATTCATCATTGCTTTGCTTTTATAGTGGCATTTCTGGGAATTATGGTCTTCCTAAATGAAGAGCAGACAATTGATATCCGAATGACCAAAGAGAATCACAGGCTTGCTCTAATTATACTGTCAGACATTTATCGAGCATTGACGTTGTGCAAATCTGGGGCAAAGTTCTTTGAAGGGTGCAATATTTTGTTGCAAATGTGGTTGATTGAGAATCTCCGCCATCACCCCAAATTCATGAGTTACGGCTCGAACATGAAAAACTTCATCGAGAGTTACGAGGAAAGGGTAAATATTACAACTCTTCAGAAGGGGTTGAAGCATGGATATCCCATCTAAGATCTTAAAGGAGAGTCAAATTGAATGGAGTTTGGGATGGCTCCCAGTAAGGGAAGTGTCACGCCCCAAAATCCGAGGACATCGACCGGCACTCAACCGAGTAAACCCGACTGAGCAAGCCTGACAGGTTTCATACATACTACCCAATATTCGAATAAAGAGGAAATGTACATCATTAACCAAGTTCTATAAACAAGTCTTTACCGATTTCCATTTCACTTCCATTAGCAATTTAAATCATAATTATCAAGATATTACGAGTTTTATAAATCCTTGCCAAACATCCATATTTTTACTTTTATTCCAAATCTCAAACACCACCCACAACCTGCCTACGGAACCTCTAAATATAACTGAAGAATAATATGGAAATACCGGTAACAAGGCTCTGGCTATAGCTCAAATACAAAGTACATGATGAGAAAATGAACAAAAGATACATGACGTGACCCCGGAATGGAGTGAGGCTCACCAAGTTTGCTGGAAAGAGAATACTGTTATCACTGGCCGATGTCGCTCGCTGTGGAACAACCTGTATCGTAAAACGATACAGCGCCCCCGGCAAATGGGATGTTAGTGCCATCGAATAACACTAGTATGTATAACTAAACACCATTTTACAAGAAAGAACTGTCAAACAAGTGCAAGTAAATCACATGAGTAAATCAAGTATGCAAATAACATAATCTTTCATATAATTTCCAAAACTTAGTTTGGGGCGTTTCTTTCATATGTTCATCATTGGTTTCAATACCACCGCTATCTTGAGCGGAGTCCGATCACGACCCGACCGGCTAGGTCACCTCATTGGAGGCATATATCTCAATCAATATTTCATTCCCCGTATCCGGAATTCAATATCAACACATTACCACCATGTGTACGGCATGGTGTCCGATCACGACCCGATCGGCTAGGTCGCCTTGCCTAGGCATTATTCCTTTCTCATTAGTCACACATCGAAATCTTTATTTCACATATCTCACATCAATTCCTTGGCACTTAGGGCCACCATTATCACATTTTTCCTATTGTCAATACTCATCTTGCAAGTTGTGATCATAGGCATATACAAAAATAATTCAATTTGCAATCACAGGTAAGTGAGCACATAGCTAGCATGCATAATTCTCCGTTTCGATATTGGCTTATAGCCCAAGCATTTGGATTACTTACCTTGAAGATGGAAGAGGTTGGAGGTCTTGGGAGGATAAAGAAATCTTGTCATTTGGAAGTGTATCCAAATATTAGTGTATAAAAGATGGAATTTCACACCAGCATCATAAGGATTACTTACCTTGAAGATGGGAGAGGTTGGGGGTCTTGGGAGGATAAAGAAATCTTGTCAAATTCGAGCTTGAATGACAAAAATGAAGAAAAGGTGATACCCCCTTCAGTTTTTACACATACCAGGGGTATTTTAGAAATTTCACAGTATCCCCGCGGTCCACGGTGCTCCACCACGGTCCACCCCGTGGTTCCAGGCAATAAGCCTCGCGGTCAGCCCCGCAGCCGCGCGTCTAGGCGCGCTGCTGACGCATGTCCGGTAAAATGGTCATATCTTTATGTATACACTTCCAAATGACGAACGGTTTGTTGCGTTGGAAACTAGACTCAAAGGGATGTAATTTGATAGGTTGTGAATCACACAACTCCTTAAATAACTGGAGATATGATTGTCCAAAGTGAGGTCTCGTGCACACTCATTTACGACTTTCGTCTATTATGAAATTTTCCAACTTGACTTAGACTTAGGCCTCTGCTTAGACCCCAATTCACTTTTAGTATGAATTATATGCTTATTAACATATCCAATTAATACCCATTATATCATGAATACTCATTTCCACACAAAATAAAATAATTAGCCTACCTTGGCATGTCAAAATCTCAAATTACTCGGAAAAATTTCTGGGGCCTTACATTCTCCCCCCATTAGGACCATTCGTCCTTGAATGAGGATCAAGGTTAACTCATTAGTCATCCTTATTTAACTTCTACTTTTCCACATTATGAAATATATCAACAGCCCCGAATTTGGCTAGCTCCTTAAATTTTTGAAAATTTCGGCAGAGTTTCCTTTGTAATTTGGACATATCTACTTGTCAGAGAACCCCTGAAACATATTTCCAAGAGCCATTACACAACTCCTATTATCCCTACAACTGGTATACAATTCATTTCCTCAACACTTGCACATATTCAATCACTTGATACATTTTTTTGCACATAGTTTGGTCACTTCGATGAGTCCCATGCAGTTCAACCAATACGCTAACACATTTCAATTAATCATTACCAATCTATACTACCATTAATCATTCACTTATCACCAGAGTTCTTACAAAACTTTCATTTACCAAAAAAAGGGTTTGCACATGACTCAAATAATCACAACCCATACAATTCTTGCACAACTTGAGGAGTTACAATAGTTAAGCATTTAGGAGAGATATGGGGTATCTTTGCACCAAATGGAACAAAACATTAGTTTGCTTAGAGATAAAAGTTCGCACGATCACTACTAGAATTGTTCAAACAGATGGGGGTATTTTTCTTTCATTTCATCTTCCACTTCCCCAACTCGATAAAGCACCACAATAATTATATATCAATGACAAGAACCTCAGCATTACAAACACTACTGTATCACGATGATACCTGGGCATGGACCACATATTTTTAAATCACACCTAGAAGGTACCTTTCAAATCAAAACCAAATGCTATGCAATCAAGAGAAAGTATTTTATTTCCACAACACTCTCGGCCTTCAATGGCCTCTTATATCTACAAACTTCGCCAGAATACGTTCACATGAACAATTTCGACCCCTAAACTTACTTAACGAGGATAACAAGTAGATATCTCACATAAGCTAACTATCCACTAACTTCACTATCAAAAATTTCAACCGGAATGATACACAATTGATCTCTACCTACTTTTTTTGACATAGACATGTGAATCCACAAAATATATGGCGAACAACTATGGGGACACTTCATACTCCTAGTGTGGCCTAATGTGGAATAAACTTATGCAACCTTTACTATCAACTCACATAACATCTTCAGGGGAAAATATTGAGAACGGCCTGCTCACCCTCCAAACTCCAAATCTCTAGGCGAGAATTCACACTAAACCCTTGATGACCTTCAACAGTTACTCTAAGATGTGCTATCATAAACTGACCATAAAATTACCTATCAAATATATATGTGATCACACTGTGAAGCCTCATCTTTGACTCGTCTGAACTTACAATACCCAATGGATCTAATACAATGAGAAACAACAGAGTTCAAGATCAGACTGGAGTTATTTAGGAATCCATTAATATGCCAAGAAGATCATTTCATGAGGTTATATGCCAAGAGACACAGAAGTTTATGACTAAAGATACTAACATGGTTAATCATTGTGAGGACATCAATTATTAGACAAATAAGGCATAGGGGTAACTCGTACATTGGTAATAGGAACCATTAAGGAGGAATACTCAAGTACACGAACCACTCGTTTCCTAGAGTGTAGGGAAAATCCGTTTATCAAGAATAAGAATACTCTAGCACCTTGAATACGATCGAGGTTTAAAAATACATGAAGTTGAATTACACTCTTAGCATACACGGAATCTATGCCACAAGCCCATGAGGATGAAAATAAGTTGTACACTTATGAGATCTTCATATTATCAAACAACTTAACCCGCCATGACAGTTGATCCTATATGAGAGAACTAAAGATATGACAACTTAGTCTTTTAAATCAATATGCTCATGATATGTACAAAAATCTGAAGGCATCTAATCTCACCCTTTCACAAGTAAAACCACATAGCTAGGACAACTAAATGTTGGGACGAAATCATGTATTGGTTAGAGGCATTTTCAATGGTTAACATGATGCTCCAGGGAGAACGATAAATGACACTCTTATCCACCAAAGGAGGTGGAATACCAAGGGTAGCAAAACTCTTCTCACATGACAATGATATAGTCAATTATTCTAGAAGCCGAGTGAGAAGAAAGCCACGTAACCCATCCAATCTGACCCATTTAAGACTTTGGAAAAAGGTATACACTTTGGTTTGAAATCATGGAAATTTAATCTCGAACTTTAAGGAAAATCATTACTTTATTTTTTATTTTTTTTAAAATACCAAGAGACAAGCCCTCGTAGTCCTAGAAAATCATCAACAATAGCAAGAAAGTACTTAAAACCATTACGAGTTGGTATGAAACAAGGCCTCAAAGTGCCCACATGGATAAGTTCGAATGAATGAGACGCATTAATGCATTTATCGAGGAGAAGTAACCTCGGTTATCTAATCATATGGATAAGCAGAGAAGGTAAATGGTTGTTAGAATAACATCTAGAAAGAATACCAGCAATATTTATTTATTCCAACTAAAGGAATATGTCCCCTTCCTTAATGCTACAAGACTTCCTCTTTGATGCCATGAAACGTAAATGAATTTTACAATGAGAGTTATCAGATGAAATATATAGTAGTGTAGCAAAACTAATGAGCACTATTTGGAACCAACAAGCTTAAATAAATCGAAGATATTAGAAGTCCATAGTAAAGGGGAATTTACCTACTTTCAGTGTCCTTTTAGTAAAGGGTACTTATAGAGTGTAAAGATGAGGTGAATTTAATCGAATCGTATAGTTGGATGACTAGCCAAGACATTGAGATAATATCGCATTGAATATTATGGGTAAACAACACATCATGCAAGACAGATGAAAAGAAAGTGAAAGGGCCTTATGGAAGTAACCTTTATATTGTATCCACTAGGAAGGGTGGTAATATAAAGCGGTTACGAGAAGGTACATTTTTTTTTAAAAAAGATCTCTGTATGAAGTCACGTGATGTATATCTCTAGAATTCTAAAATCCAATTATGTTTAGCAACTCTACTTCATAATAAAGCACTACAACACACTTCTATATAACCAGCTATTGCAAACCACATTGGGAGATGCTATAAGACTTAACGAAGAGAAAGGCTTTGACATATGAATGTGTTACTAGGTGTATTTCTCCTTTGTCATCCCAAAACCTAAAGGCGAGAGTTAGACTGATAAGCAGATCGTTGGACTAGCACAAGTGTAGATAATCCATTATCGGAAAGAGATCATTCAATTTTAGTAATTGCAGCATGCTATCAACCCTTGATGAACTTGAAGTGATATGAGAACCCAATGAGATAGCATAAAATAATTATGGAAGGTTTGCAAATGTTCATAATGAGTTCTCCATGGATTTTGGCTTGAGAAATACCCAGATTGTAACAAAAGACAAAAAACAGGAGAAACAGATGTTATGCTACGATAACCTCCAAAGGTGCGGTTGGTCTTGACGGAGAGCCTAGTAAGGGTCCTCATGAGAAAGGAAGTGTTACAATGACCCATTGAAGGATATGTCCTCTCATGGTTATCGAGCAGGTGTTGGGAACTAGCACAATGAATTCACCAACCAAGGAACACAATTAACATGTTGTGGAGGTATAAAGAGAAAATAATCATTCGTTATGAGTTGGACATGCTTATGTTATACTAACTTCCAAACTGCAATACAATACCACATCATGGGCAACCACAATACTAGAAACCAAGTGAGCTACTTGCTACGGGATATCTCAAGTGGACACGAAAGTTATGGCGACACAAGATCTTCCTGTGATGTGGATTGAGGATCTCAATTTTCAGAAAATCTTTATGAACACGGTGACCATTTCGATTGATATGCACTCATATGATAGGTGTTGATGCATGCTCTCATGTTACTTTACAGTGAGAAGGTTTTGTGATGATACTCAAAAGAGAGTAAATTGACTGTTGAAACCATATAAGCCATATACACAACTGAGTAAAAGAGTGACTCGAGAAGGATCTCAATGCTGGGATACTTTTCATGGAAATTGACACAACATAGGTGAACTTTATGACGGTTCATGTATAGGCAGAAGGAAGTAGGTTTTGTCCATTTAAATAAAAAGATTCTGTAAGAAATTCATTGGATATAGTCCCTTGGAGAGAATTTAGGAAAGGAAAGTGGGAAGTATCAATCCCAGAGTTATAACTCAATTCAAGGACATAATTATAGAGCTCAGTTCCATAGGAAGGAGTAAGTAAGAGAACTGTGATCGAGAGACTTTGTGAATAATACGTCTCATTCAAAGAGCAGGTGCATGATGTTTTGTGATTTAGATTCTTTTAAGAACATATCTATACAGGCTCCCAATATAGGTGTACGTATATAATAAGTTGAAGCATGTGGCACTTAGAATGACGTACTAATGGGTCACTTACCTGGTGACTCTAGATTGGCGGGGCAGTGTCTTAACTGATGCACCCCGACTTAATATCTGTAATATAAATTGGTAACACAGTGATATACTACATGATCTGGTGGTGCAGTAACATTAATTGGAACAAGGGTACTCCCTTAGCAACAAGTTCTACCAATCCCTTCATGGCTCAACACATTCTCCTAACAAGTCCTTAAGCAATCCACTCGGACTCAATGGTGGGGTCAATCCCTCATTACATGCTTCAAATTCGCTTTGATACCAATCTTGAGAACAAGACTTAGAGAGAAAATCAGCTCCCAATCTTAAGCTATATCGCACGATCTGGAGTATCAAAGAAGTGTGAAATTCCTACATTTCCAAATAGCCTCCAACTTATAGATGTGGTCGACTGCACACCGATAAGAAGGACTCTACCAGATACGGCTCCGAGACATCCTAGGACACTTTAAAACATTAGGCTCTGATACTAAGTTTGTCAAGCCCCAAAATCCGAGGAGCACGACTGGCGCTCAACCGAGTAAACCCAACTGAGTAAGCCTGACAGGTTTCATACATACTACCCAATATTCGAATAAAGAGGAAATATACATCATTAACCAAGTTGTATAAACAAGTCTTTACCGATTTCCATTTCACTTCCATTAGCAATTTAAATCATAATTATCAAGATATTACGAGTTTTATAAATCCTTGCCAAACATCCATATTTCTACCTTTATTTCAAATCCCAAACACCACCCAGAACCTGCCTATGGAGCCTCTAAATATAACTGAAGAATAATATGGAAATGCCGGTAACAAGGCTCCGGGTATAGCTCAAATACAAAGTACATGATGAGAAAATGAACAAAAGATATATGGCGTGACCCCGGGATAGAGTAGGACTCACCAAGTGTGCTGGAAAGAGAATACTGCTATCACTGGCCGATGCCTCTCGCTGTGGAACAACCTGTATCGTAAAACGATACAGCGCCCCCGGCAAATAGGACGTTAGTGCCATCGAATAACACTAGTATGTATAACTAAACACCATTTTACTATAAAGAACTGTCAAACAAGTGCAAGTAAATCACATGAGTAAATCAAGTATGCAAATCACATAATATTTCATATAATTTCCATAACTTAGTTTGGGGCGTTTCTTTCATATGTTCATCATTGGTCTCAATACCACCGCTATCTTGAGCAGAGTCCGATCACGAACCGACCGGCTAGGTCACCTCATTGGAGGCATATATCTCAATCAATATTTCATTCCCCTTATCCGAAATTCAATATCAGCATATTACCACCATGTGTGCGACATGGTGTCCGATCACGAGCCGATCGGCTAGGTCGCTGTGACGACCCAAAGGGGTCATCACTTGTTTTCTCTTTCATCCTGTGCTTTTGAGGACTTTAAAACCTCACTTATAGTTTCCTCGATTTGCATGCACAGTCCAGGCACGTAGCCGGAAAGATTTTTTGTTGAAATATGTGGAATCTATGAAAAATTTGAAGAATTTTGATATTGATATGATTAAAGTTGACTTCGATCAACATTTTTGGTAAACGGACCCGGACCTGTGATTTGACAGTCGCGAAAGGTTCGTACAAAAATATGGGACTCGGGCATGTGCCCGGAGTCAAAATCCGAGGTCTAGAACCCGAGAAAAACAATTTATATGGGACTCGGGCATGTGCCCGGAGTCGAAATCCAAGGTCTAGAACCCGAGTAAAAGAATTTTTTTATTAAATTGTTTTTCTGAAATTGTTAAGGAAAATGGAAATAAAAATTTGATTAAAAGAATATGGTATCGGGCTCGTATTTTGGTTCCGACACTAGGTACAAGTCTTATATATTGTTTAAGCGCTTTCTGTGAAGTTTGGTCGAAATCGGACGTCATTTGACGTGTTTCGGACTATAAGTTTCAAATTTGAAAGTTTATGAAACTTAGAAGAAAATCATGTGTTTTGAGGCTTGATTTTATGTATATGATGTTATTTTGGCAATTTGATTGCACGAGTAAGTTCGTTGGATGTTTTTGAGGTTGTGTACATGTTTAGTTTGGAGCCCCGAGGGCTCGGGTGAGTTTTGGATAGGCATCGGATTGCATTTCTCATGTTTTAAAAATCTAGTATGAGGCTTCTGCAATTTTCGCAAATGCGAAGCCAGGGCTCGGAAATGCGGATGCCAGCTATCGCAAATGCGAAAGATGGTTCGCAAATGCGAAACCAGCCAGGCAGGCCAATGTTCGCAAATGTGAACTTGTCTTCGCAATTCGAAGAAGGGGAATCTTGCTGGCGATCGCAAATGCGACCAGATGTTCGCAAATGTGAACCTTCCCCAAATGGCCCAAGTTCGCAAATGCGAACCAAAGTCTCGCAAATGCAAAGCCTGGCAAAATGCCCAGTGTTCGCAAATGAGAACTATTTTCTCGCATTTCCCAAGTTTAATGGGTTTGCAATTGCAAACCCAGGATTCGCAATTCCCACCTCCGCTGCCCTGCAATTTTCATACTTATACGATTTTGAGTCTCATTTTTCATATCCCTCAAACCCAAACACCCATTGGCGATTTTTCAAGAACCCTTCCTCCTCCAATCCATTTGTAAGTTGATTTTCACTTAATTTTGTTAATCTTTAACATGATTTATCATGTTTTCATCTTAAAAATCAAGGTTTTCATGGGTGAAAAGGGG
>MU698603.1:116770-149486 GCA_026770625.1 Nicotiana glauca | reverse complement strand
TATATATATATATATATATATATATATATATATATATATATATATATATATATATATATATATATATATATATATATATATATATTAATTAAGAAAATATATGAATGCATTCATGGAATACAACGAGACAGTGACTACAATGAAATATATGGAATACATTGAGATACATTGAAATACAATGAAAAAAGAAAGACAATGAATACAATGAAACACATGGAAATACAGCGAGATACATTAAAATATATTAACAGAAAATTCAAGTCGCTCAGCCCCAGACTCCGTCGTCTTTGTTTAAGAACAACCCTAATGTCGTCTCGTCGAGGGCCGCAATTCTGACTCGAAACGCTACCGTTCCTGTTACGATAATACCCTTACGTGCGCTTCAAAAACCCTATTCTTTACAATTGAATTTGAATGCGCTTGTGGATTGAGATGACAAACCCCAGATTGGGCAGAACCCTAAAACGGCAAAGAGAAGAGGAAGACGGAGATTTATATAGAGTTTTGTTTCTAAATTCCAGATTGGTAATATAATCTAAAGAGAAGAGGAAGACGCAGAACCCTAGAACCCTCACGTTTCGATCCAAGCAGCAAACAATTTTCTGGCATTACAATGCTTTCCTCAAATTTTCTCTCATTCCCGTTTCAATTTGTATTTGGGAGAATAGTGGTTGTATTCATGGAGAAAGACTGGAGTTGAGAGAGAGGGGGTGGAGACAAATCTGAAAGAATGAGAGAGAAAATAATACAATGCGTATTTTATGGCTTAAGAATAAGGTGACCATAAATAGATATTTGGCTACAAAAATCAAAAGGTAGCTCTGGAATATAATTTTTTTAAAAAGTATTTATTTAAAATAAATAAGCTATCAACCTTTGGTATATGAGGTAAAAATTCCATTATTTTACGGGTTATTGTTAGTAAATAAAAGTTTATGCGTTTTTTATCAAATCTTTTCAAATTACTATGGTTAAGTGATTTAATAAAGTGAACATATATATTAATTACTCATAATTAAGTGATAGAAGCCGATATATAAACATATACTAGTGTATCTATTGATTTGATACAAGTACTAAGTGCGAGTAAATTTTTAGTTATTGTTTAAACGTGATAAGCAATCTAGAAAATAAAATAAATAGGAGTAATATTTTACAACTTACAACGGTTCAATATGTACCTGAATAGATTCAATAGTCATCTTTTTGAATTGAGTCAAAATCTCCAAAAATATTGAGTAAAACCATTTCGGAATAATGCATAAAACCGAAAGAAAAATTTAAATGTTATGACAAAGAGTAAGATGGCAACGGAAATATATGAAAAGCTTATCATAAATTCATAATTAATTGTTAACACGCAAACAAGGACTCATATTACAGAATCAATTTCATCTCTGAATCAACTTAACACTTAACAGAGAGAATCAAAGACACAATAACAAAGAAGAAAATGGGTCCTAAAAAATGAAAAAGCAAAAGCACCATAAAGCCTGTTGGACAGTATAGAAACTTACACTACTACCGTTACAAATCCACTTATTTCACAATTAAAAGCCCCTAGAGTTAAACAAAGAAAAATAAAATTAAAAACTAAGAAAAAACAGACATTTCTCTTTCAAAGACCTATGGAAATAAAAATAAAACTTACATCAATAATTTGAAGGCAAACCATATACTAAAAACGGTGGTAAGCGATGCTCCGGCGTTGTACCTAACAGCACCGTTATCATCTGCGGTTGAATCGGCAGAATCATCACTAGGACCATCCGCCGGGGAATCCGCCGGTGAATCAGAGGAAGACTCAGGTGCCGGCGGCGACTTGTGTTTATCCTTAGAGTGCTTAGGAGAGTCAGCGTCTGCCGCCGGCGCCGGTGACGGTGCCGGAGTAGGAGCAGCCTTGAACAATTCCTTTGGCAACAACACCTTATCAAGCGAAAATATCGCCAGCGGCTGTTCATCAACCAAAGTCCCCGTGATCTTCGCAGTCACAACCTTCGTCTTCAGTGTAACATCTTCGCCGTCATTTTGAACGGTAAAATCGTACTTCTTAGCGCCGTCTGTAGCTAACGTGTTCATAACGCCGTTATTAGATTTCAAACTCGATATCGATTGATAAATAGGAACTCCGTGATACTCGAGCAGCGACTGTTTCCCGTCAGCGGTTAAATTCTTAAACTTAGGTAAAAAATTCTTCATTGCGTCATCTCCAGGGCAAAATATCGTTAATCCGCCATCAACATTGTCCTCGAATGTCTTTTCAGCAGGAGAAGCTAAAAGCGTCTCGGCAAAAACTTTGCAGCCGTGAGCAGACATTAGTGAAGTGAGATTCATTTGACTTGGTCCTGGAGTCGGAGCTTCAGCTTCGGCTGAGGGCAAAATCGTACTTAGTTGGATAACGGAGATGTTATAAGGAATTTCCTCAACGGATTTGACAAATTTGGCGGGAGGAGGGCCATCGTAATTGGCGGGGCTAAAAACGACTTTTCCTCCTTTTACATTAGTGATATTGACGAAGCCGGAAGAACCGGAAGCCGAGCCGGTGGCTTGGAATATAGTAGCAGCAAGTGCGGTGCCGTTAGTGATCTGGTGAAGCTTTTTGGCGCCGAAGTAATCGAGAAGCACGTGAAATGAGAGCACATTTTTCATGGCGTAAATGGAAAGGTGCTTGGAGAGTAGATCTGACATGCCGGCATTATCGACGGCGCAGACGGTGATGGTTTGACGGCGGTTGATTTCGTAGGCGAGGTGTGTTGTTGTTAAGTAGTGGTTGAAAGTGGAGAATTGTGGGTGCTTGGCCAGAATGCGGGTAATGTTGTGTGCTTCAGTGGCACAAAGAAGAAGGGCTAGAGAGAAACCCACCGCGGCCACAGCGGCCGACGACAAAAGCTGCATGTTATTGTTGTAAGAGAGAGAAGAATTCCGGCGACTGTGTGTAGTAGTGGACTGTGAGAAAGAGAGAGGGGGTGATACACTTATTCAGTGAAGTGGAGATAAATGGAGTTTATTGGGGCCAGTGAGATCTCAAGTGACTGCAAATTTATTGACCAAGTACGAACCTTAAAATTACAGAAAGGGTACCACTTGATGGGTATAATATGTGTTTTACACGTAATCACATGAGTATTAATATTAACATTATTACTTTCGTGGATATATGTGGAATAATATAATTACTAAGGATTTTAATCCAAACCCCAAAAGAGAGTTTTTCCCAAAAAATTGAAGTGTTTGGTCAAACTTTTAGAGTGATAAAAGTGTTTTTGAATAGAAACACAAACAATTTTGGAGAAGCAAAAAAGTAACTTCGCCCAAAAAATAATTTTGAGAAAAATACACTTAGAAGCAAATTTTAAAAGCTTGGTCAAATATTAATTGCTACTTAGAAATACTTTTCAAATAAATTAGTCAAACACAAACTGACTCTCACCAAAAATACTTTTTAAAAAAAACACTTATCAAAATAAGTTGATTTTTGTAGCTTGCGGAACATGCTTCTTAATTTTTATTGTATCACATTAGTTTGTTAGATATTTATAATAAATTGATACAATAGCAATAATAATTGTACCGTCGCAACAACACTGTTGATATTAATATAATTTGATGTAAATATCGGTGTATATAGATTTTACCTATCTAAACGGTAGTTTCTTATTCGGGTTTTGAAATTTTTTTTAATGGGTAAAAATTATTTTCATTCCCGAGTTTACAAAAAAAAAAAATCAAACTCATCCTTCAACTTAGAACAATCGTCATTCTCCTGTGTTCATCTTATGCAATATCTATCTTATTGTTATTTTTTTTAATTCCACATATATGTAATACTTTTGTATATTATTGAAACATTTTATGTAGGTATTTATTCAGAATTTAAATAATATTATATACTAAAATTTAAGTTCATTAACATTATAAATAGAATAATTATATTATAAATTTATAATAAATTCTATTGTAATAACTTATTATTATAATTATATTATTCTTCTTATTATTCTTATTATTATTCTTATTATTCTTCTTATTATTCTTATTATACGTGCATTAAGTATGCATATAATGTATATTGTTGTGCGTGATAAGTTCCCTTTGGCTCTTATTCTCTATTGTAAATAGATTTTTGTGTTTTGATTGTTATTAATAAAAAATTTCTACTGTAATATGAAATTCATCTGAAGTATAAATAAATTGTAGGAATTTATTATAAGATCTACCTCTATTTTCCATGCATTAGGTTTTTATTAAATGCATTGCAAGCTTTATAAAATTTGCATTCTCTTTTATTCTTAATTTTGTAAATAGATTGAATTTTGATTGCTAATTAAAAAATTTAATGATACGAGCAAATTATTTATTATAAATTTTTTTTCTTATTTATTTAGACGTCATTTGCTTACTACTTCTCGCTTTTTTAAAAAAAAATATTGATTTATTTATAGGAAAGTCCATAACATAGATTAAAATAAAAAAATATTATTTAAAAAAAGAAGAAGATAAAACTTGTAGAGGGTAAAATAGGTATTTTAATTAGTCACCTTTGATAAGAGAAGGAGAACGATAAATGTTCAAACTTTGAGGATGAACTTAATTATTTTAAAGCAAACTTAAGGGTGTAGATAATTTTCATCTTTTTTTAATAATTTTTTTTCTATTTTAAATTTTAAATTCGTTTGAAATGGATGGGTTTGTAAATAATGAGAGGTATGTAAAGGAGCATAGGATTCTTGTAGGTAGCGGTATTCGTAAAAACCTGAAAATCGAAACAAACAGATCAAAAAAATTGATACTTTTTTGTTTGGTTTGGTTTTGGTTTTGAATTTTGAAAACCGATCAAATTTGATTTGATTTTGGTTTTAATTATAAAAAACC
This sequence comes from Nicotiana glauca, assembly GCA_026770625.1. Classification (NCBI taxonomy): domain Eukaryota; kingdom Viridiplantae; phylum Streptophyta; class Magnoliopsida; order Solanales; family Solanaceae; genus Nicotiana; species Nicotiana glauca. The sequence continues at coordinate 144,614 of MU698603.1, read as the reverse complement.
GGGAAAAAAAACTAACCAAACCGACTATAAGAGTAGCAAGGGGTGTTCAATGGTTCGGTTTGGATCGATTTTTCCCTAAAAAGAAACCAAACCAAGTAAGTCGGCTTTTTAAATATCAGAACAAAACCAAACCGATTAAGTCGGTTTTTCTCAATTCTGTTTATGTCGGTTTTTTGGTTTTTCCGATTATTTGTCGGTTTTTTCTTAAATATAAGACATACACTACCAAACACATATTCCTGCGACCATATTTTCAATGTAATACTATCAAATTAATTGCTCTTTGAGAAATCTATTATTTACTGAAATATATTGATGATAATTGAATCAAATAGTGATAAATAATTTAAGGAGTCAATTAAAAATATGTTATTTCAACACGAAATGGATTCTTACCCTAAACAAAAGAAAACTACCAATCAAACTAGAATGTAAAGGTAAAGAACTATATTAAAAGTGCAAACTATTAACATTTACCATAATTTTTTTGAAACTTTGTATAACAATATACATATATATAGGTGTAATAGTAAATTTGAAATAACTACTCCTATAGTCGGTTTGGTTCGGTTTTTTTCTGATTAAAACCAAACCCAAACCAAATTTGATCGGTTTTTAACATTCAAAACCAAAACCAAACTAAACCAAAAAGTATCATTTTTTTGGTCGGTTTGGTTTGGTTTGGTTTTTCGGATTTTTATGAACACCCCTAGGAGTAGCTATTTAAAATTTATTGTTACACCTACATATATGTATATTTTTATATAAAGTTTCAAAAATTTAATGATAGATGTTAATAGTTTGCACTTTTAGCATAATTCTTTACCTCTACATTCTAGTTTGATTGATAGTTTTCTTTTGTTTAGTGTAATTAGAATCCATTTCGTGTTGAAATAACATATTTTTAATTGACTCCTTAAATTATTTATCACTATTTGATTCAATTATCATCAATATATTTTAGTAAATAATAGATTTCTCAAAGGACAATTGGTTTGATAGTGTTACGTTAAAAATGTGGTCGCCGGAATATGTGTTTGGTAGTGTATAAGAAAAAATTGACAAATAACCGAAAATCCGACAAAACCCGACATAAACCGAATCGAGAAAAAATCGACTTAAATGGTTTGATTTGGTTCTAATATTTGAAAAACTGACTTACTTGATTTGGTTTCTTTTTAGGAAAAAACCGATCCAAACCGAACCATGAACACCCCTACTTGTAGGATCGAAACCTTAGACTTAATTTTGTTTTGGCTTTCTAGCCTGGTTGCCAAAGCTTCTCCAACTCTAGAAGCACTTTTTTTCCTCAGACTTAATTTTGTTTTGGCTTTCTAGCCTGGTTGCCAAAGCTTCTCCAACTCTAGAAGCACTTTTTTTTAAAAAGTATTATTTTCAAAGTTGATGTATTTGCCCAAGTTTTTGAAAGAAAAAAAAGTGCCTTTGAGGAGTATAAGAAGCATTTATGGAGAAATAGAAAAAAGTAGCTTATTTCAAATAGTACTTTTTTTTGAAAAACACTTGAGAAAAATGCACTTAGAATTAATTATTAAAAGATTGCCCACACACTAATTGCTGCCAAGAAGTAATTTTTAAATTAATTAGCAAAACAAAAAACACTTCTCAAAATAAGCTAATTTTTGCAACTTGGCCAAACATGCTATTCGTGTTACTAAGGTCACGATGGTAATTTACGCCCAAATTCTATTATGAGGTTATATATTCAGTAGTAGAATAAAAATGACACAACTGGCTTAAGAAAATAAGTTTTTAAAGATATTTTGTTGGGACTTTAACACAACATAGCCATCCCAGAAATAATAGTATATATATATATATCTTAAACATAATCAATATATCTTAGACTTGAACTCACGACCTTTTGGTTGGAAGTGGAGGTTGCTTACCATCAGAGCAACCCCTCTTGTCTTTATAATATCTTAAACATAATCAATATATAATTTTTATTTTTGATTACTAACTGTAAAGTATTGTTTGGTTGGTTAGAAGAACTTTCTAATATGCAGATTTAAGAACTCAATATTGTTTTTTAAATTAAAATAATTGGTTCTCTTCATCAGTCCATTGGTGTTAAATACTTCGTCACTCACATTAATTAAGTGAATGTATCCCAAGAAACTGAATAATAGCATTACCATATTATCCGGGTTCAGTTACACTCATTTCTTCACAAATAAACAAATATGCATGTGGAATTCCATGAAGGTGATCGTTGTGCTAAGTTTAGTTCAACATACTTAAATAATAGTGTAAATATTTTTTTTTTTTGCATTACTAGTTATAGTAAGTAACATGTCTTATAATTCAAATGTTGATTCACCTATTACAAACCGTTACATGTAGCTTTCTTTTGGATAAATATAAAATTTTATTTAGACATAGCTATAAATGTTAAACTTCAGCTTAAATATAGTAACCGATCATGTTGAAATGATAAATACTTTTATCCATTCTTGACTAGAGATTCCTTGTGCTAATTGAAATGCCCCCAAAGAAGTACCAGGTACATGTAGGAAACCAAAAATAGAAAACTTAAATTTTGTAGTTTAGTATAACTAAACATTAGAGTCATTTACCCGAAAAAAGAAAAAGAAAGAGAACTTAAAAAGTTTGGTTGCAGTTAACATGCATTAAAATCTTATTTTCTGTGAAGTAGCTCTAAAATTAACTACTACTGTATTTTGTTACTTGAAATTAACGAAAAGAGGTTACGTGAAGTTAATATTAAAGTGATGAAATGCGTCTATTTTAAGATTTTTTGCCACTTTTATTCTTATGAGTTCTCTTCGTTGGCACAAAACGATCCATTCCTTCTCTTTTCTGTTTCTATTTACTCTATCTAGCTTTCTGTGAGGTAATAGAAAACAAGTCATTTTGAAAATTATGGCATGCTTCATACATGTACAAAAAAAAAATACTAAGGTAAAAAGAAAGTCTCTTATTCTAATTTCCTTTTCAAATTGCATTAGTTGTGCCATGGGCGGCTTTCCAGCCATGCCTCATGATCCCTTGGGCGCGCCCCATGGCATCCTAGCAAGCCTCCCAATGCCTAGCGCCACGGACGTCCCCGTGATCTTGGCCACGCCAAGTGACAAGCGCACATATGCCTCTGTAGCCCCACCGATATCCCTCGCCAGCGCCCAGCCGCAGGCAGATGCCAACAGCGCTGCACGCGCAGACCGTGATGCCAAAGACAATGCCTCTGACAACGGACATGTTGCTGCCTTATAGAATACTAAGTACTTTTCATTGTAAATATAGAGTAGTTTTATTTCATGTACTTTCATTATGTTTCTCTAGCTTAGTCAAGTCTAGTCTCATAGCTTTGGATTATTTTTTTAAGCATTATTAGGGGGATCAAGCAATCAAACTTTCTAGCAAGTAAAGAATTCTCTGTACTGGTGTCTCTCCCCATACCGTGTTGCTTTTTTGTAATAGCTTTCATTAGTGCAATCAAGCTTTCTTTCATCCTCAATTCTCATTTATGTTCTCTCAATTGCTCTTGACATTAGTTTTCCTGTACGACACTAACAATCTCATCTAGCGTACGGAGGGGACCTTAGTTGGCGGACAGTACTGCACTGACATCAGTTGCTTACCCTTACATCGCCCTTCTAAGGAATCTCAGGAAGGTGCCACATAACAGTTGGTATCAGAGCCTGGGCTCGACATCGGACGAGGGAACTCATTGACATTACCACCATTTCTGACCATGGTGAATCATGTGGACCGCATTGTGGCCCTTGAAGTGACGGTTGACGTGTTACGGCCCATCGTGGATACGGTGCCTGAACTAAGAACCAGGCTAGTGCAAAAGTTGGACGACCTGGACCGCAGAGTGCTCCAGGACGAAGTTGACATAGAAAATATCAGTAGCGACTCCGAGGAAGACCGATAAACGACAGCCACAGAGGCAGCCGAAATTTTTGGCAAATTCGAGGGACTCCAACAAGAGCGTACCGAGGATTTAGCCTACAGGGAACAAGAGGCAGATAAGGTGACTTCCATGCAACAAACTATTGGCGACTTGACAGACAAGCTCAATGTTGTCAATGCTACTTTATAGGGCCTGCTTCGAGGAGGTGGAAACCAAATCGGGGGCGCTGTGAACCCCATTTTCGTGATACAAAAACTAAAAATTCCTAAGCCAAAGCCATACAGTGGAGCTAGGAATGCCAAGGAAGTGGAAAACTTCATCTTCGACATCGAACAATACTTCGATGCTTTTGGGGGCCTAGAAGAAGCTAAGAAGGTAGCAACTGCTGCCATGTATCTTAAGGGTAATGCTAAACTCTGGTGGCGGGTGAAGTACGAAGCCATCAGGGCTGGTGAATATGCTCTCGAGACATGGGCAGAATTGAAGGCAGGCATACGCCTACAGTTCTTCAATGAAAATGTTGAATACAATGCAAGGAGAAAGCTACGGGAGCTCCGCCATACCAAATCAGTGCGGGAATTCTCCGCGCTCATGCTAAACATATGTGACATGGGGGACAAAGACAAGCTCTTCACCTTCCTTGAAGGGTTGAAACCTTATGCCCGTATGGAGCTACAAAGACAAAGTGTAGATACCCTCCCCAAGGTGATCCAAACAGCTGAATGCCTTTGGGACTATCAAGTGGAAGCTCAGAAGGACAAGCCTCAGCCGTCTGCCCGAGCGGGATTCCAAGGGGGCTAGCCTAGCAATGGTGGCCCTAGAAGAAATGGAGGAGATCTGAGTGCATCCAAATCCAAGGCACCCTTATCATCCTGCAATAGTGTTGCGTCAAACAACAATGATCGGGGGAGAAAGCCTCCTTCAGGATGTCATCTTTCGGCGGACCACATTGGAACAATGAGTGCCCACACGCTCGGATGAACGCCAATCATGCTTTTGATGATGGGACTGATGACAACTTAGATAATGCGGACCAGACTGAACCACTAGGTGCCTTAAATGCAATTGTTGGCTCTATTTCTGAAGCATTAGTGGAGACCAATGCTGGTATCCATAAGAATATGGACCCAGGTCCAATCACCAAGAAAGGGAAAAAGAAGGCGGATAAGGAGACTCCTCTTAAACAAGAGAGGAGCTTTATGTTCGTCGAGATGAAGGTGAATGGCAAGCATATTCGGGCGATGGTAGACACGGGTGCTACCCATAACTACTTAGCCTTAACTCAGGTGGAAAGCCTTGGTCTAGTTGTAGGAAAAGGCAGAGGTCGTGTCAAGGCTATCAATTCACCTCCTTTTGCCAGTGGGTGGGATAGCCAAAGAGGTACCGGTGAAGCTTGGCCCTTACAAAGGAAAATTTAACTTGCGAGTGGTGATCATAGATGACTTCGAGTTAATAGTTGGGTTGGAGTTCTTAATGCAAACCAATACCATGCCCGTACCATATGCAGGCATGCTACTGATGATGGGAGCAAATGGGGCCAAGCTCTGTATTATCCTGTGCCTGCCCACGAAGATGTTCGTTGAGAACATATCGGCCTTGCAGTTGAAGAAGGGGGTCAAAAGAATGAACCTACGTTCCTGGAAACTCTCTGCATTGAAAATATAGAATGCTCCTCAGGTTCCATTCTTGCACCCACGAAGGAGCTACTTCTGGAGTTTGAAGATGTCATGCCACAAGACATGCCAAAGCGACTACTGCCTAGGCGTACTGTGGACCATGAAATTGAGTTGGTGTCGGGTGCGAAGCCACTCGCCCGAGTGCCCTACATAATGTCACAACCCGAACTCACCGAGCTTCGGAGATAATTGATGGAAATGCTAGATACATGGATCATTGTGCCCTCCAAGTCCCCATACGGGTCTTCTATTCCAAAAGAAACATAATGGTAGTCTGCAACTCTATGTGGATTATCGGGCTCTAAAAAAGTCACAGTGAAGAACAAGTACCCTATTCCTCTAATGGCAGAATTATTTGATAGACTGGGTGGTGCGACGGTGTTCACCAAGATAGACTGAAGACAGGTTATTGGCAAGTTCGGATTGCATAGGGTGATGAACACAAGATGACATTTGTGATATGATATGAGTCATACGACTTCCTGGTCATGCTGTTTGGCTTGACTAACACCCCAGCTAAATTTTTCACTCTGATGAACCAAGTCTTCCGAGAATACATTGACGAATTTGTGGTGGTCTACTTAGATGATATTGTGGTATATAGTCAAAAATTGGAAGAACATCTAGTGCACATGCGGAAGGTCCTGGCTCGATTGCGGAAGCATGAACTATATGCGAAGCTATCCAAGTGCTCATTTTCTCAAAAGCAAATTGATTTCCTCAGACATGTCATCGAGGAAGGGCGGATCAAGATGGACCAACAAAAGATTCAGGAAATCACAGATTGGCCGCCACCCAAGGATGTCCACGCTTTGAGGGCGTTCCTTGGCCTATGCAACTTCTACCGGCAATTTATGAAAAACTACTCCCTCATCGCAGTGCCATTGACGGAACTACTCAAGGAGGTCACACCCTAGGATTGGTGACCGAGACGAGAGTAGGCCTTCAATGCCTTAAAAATGGCTATATATAGTAGCCCCGTATTGGCCCTCCTGGATTTGGCCAAGCCATTCGAGGTACAAACGGATGCATCCGACTATGCCCTCGAAGGAGTCTTGCTGCAAGAAGGGCATCATGTAGCATACGAGAGTCGGAAGCTGAAGGATGCAGAGCAGCGCTATGCATGAAAAAGAAATATTGGTTGTCGTCCACTGCTTGCGCCTTTGGAGGCACTATCTGCTGGGGACCCCATTCGTGGTCAAAACAGACAACACGGCTGTTAGCCATTGCATGACCCATCCGAAGCTGAATGGTCGACAAGCCAGGTGGTAGGAACTCCTAGCTGAATTCCACTTCAACTTGGAGTACCAAAGTGGGAGGACCAATTATGTTGCTGATGCGCTCAGTCGGAGAGCTGATCTAGCATCGGTGTTCCTACTCTCCACCCTAAGGGGTAGCGAAGTAGCCACCTCCATTAAGGACCAGATATAAGATCTACTCATCAAGGATCCTACTGCTCAGTATTTGGTTGATTTGGTAGGACAGGGCAAGACTCGCCAGTTCTATATGGAAGATGGTTTTTTGAAAATGAAAGGGAACCGATTTTATGTTCCTAAAGGAGGAGATCTGTGAAGGACTCTTCTAGCAGAATGTCATGATACTCTGTGGGCCGGCCATCCCGATGAAGAACGCACCATGGCGTTACTTCTCCGTGCATATTATTGGCCTCAAATGGCCGATGATGTCGCTCAGTATGTGAAAACTTGTCTAGTATGCCAGAAGGACAAGTCGGACCGCTTGACACAAACGGGACTCTTAGAACCACTAGCTATCCTAAAGAGACCTTGGGAAAGTGTTTCCGTGGATTTCATCACCGGATTGCCCAAGGTCGGAGATCTCACAACTATCTTGGTTGTGGTGGATCGGTTTTCCAAGTATGCTACCTTTATTGCAGACCTACAATATATATCAGCAGAAGATACATCTCGACTCTTGTTCTCTCATGCCATCAAATATTGGGGCCTGCCCAAAGACATTGTTAGTGATCGTGACTCACGCTTCACTAGCAACTTTTGGACCCAACACTTTAAGCACCTTGGATCAAAATTGAGTCACAGCTCAAGTTTTCATCCGCAATCCGATGGCCAGACGGAGCGGTTCAATGGTATGAATATCTTCGCCACTTTGTAATCGGATCGCAGAAGAATTGGGTGAAGCTTCTGGATGCTGCTCAACTGTGTTTCAATTTACATAAGAGCTCTAGCACAAACAAAAGTGCTTTTGAAATTGTTATCGGTCAGCAACCGCTACTCCCACACACTGTGAATGCACCAAACATGTCTAAATCTCCTCAAGCTGCTAGCTTCTCAAAAGAGTGGAACCGAAATTTGGAGATAGTACGGAGCTATCTTGTCAAAGATCAAAAGCGGATGAAGAGGCATGCTGATCAAAATTGTCGTTTTGTTGAATATCAAGTAGGAGACAAAGTAATGGTCAAAATCCTAAAGTGGTACTTATTTTTAGGGGTCCATGACCCTCGCCTATTGCAAAAATACATTGGACCCTTGTCCATTGAAAGTTGCATTGGAAAAGTTGCATACCGGGTGGATACCCTAGCTTGGTGGAAAATTTATCCTGTCTTCCATGCCAGTCTCTTGAAACCTTTTCGGGAATACACAGAGGATCCTTCACGGAGCCAGCTCACAATACCCAATATTCGAGGTCCCAATTCAACCGGGAAAAGGCATGTTGAAGTTATCCTTGATGACATAGTGATTCATGCCTCAAGGAAAGATCACATGAGTTGTTGGTGAAATGGCAGGGCTGTGATGCAGAGGAGAATACTTGGGATAGGGGAACAAACCTCAAAGCCTACAAGAGCCTAATTGAAGATTATCTTGCAAGTAAGGCGCCGAGGATGTTGCCAACTCAGGTGGGGGAGAATGTCATGGGCGGCTTTCCAGCCATGCCCCATGACCCCTTGGGCGCCCCCGTGGCATCCTAGCAAGCCTCCCAAATGACAAGCGCGCATGTGCCTCTGTCGCCCCACCGATATCTTTCGCCAGCGCCCAGTCGCAGGCAGATGCCAACAGTGCTGCGCGCGTTGACTGTGATTCCAAAGACAATGCTGCTGACAACTGACATGTTGTTGCCTTATAGGAAACTAAGTCCTTTTCATTGTAAATATAGAGTAGTTTTATTTCATGTACTTCCATTATGTTTCTCTAGCTTAGTCAAGTCTAGTCTTGTAGCTTTGAATTTTTTTTTTAAAGCATTATTAGGGGGGATCAATCAATCAAACTTTATAGCAAGCAAACAATTTTCTGTATTGGTGTCTCTCCCCTTTGACACCGTGTTGCTTTTCTGTAATAGCTTTAATTAATGCAATCAAGCTTTCTTTCATTCTCAATTCTTATTTATGTTCTGTCAATTGCTCTTGACAATTGTTTTCCTGTACGGCAGTGACAATCTCGTCTAGCGTACAGAGGGGACCTCAGTTGACAGACAATAACTGCATTGACATCAGTTGCTTAACCTTACGTCGTCCTTCCAAGGAATCTCACGAAGACGCCGCGGAACAGTTGGAATGTTATGTCATTTAAGGCTATTATATTGATTGGAATTTTTTTTTTAAGCTATATATCCGCACAATATACCCTGCTTTAAATATTATTTTCAAGACCCACTGATGCGTAAAGTACGGATAACATCTATCCATTAACTTGTCAAAAAGAAAGAACTACCATATACTCCATATGTTTTACATTAACGATATTTTAGGACCATCTTCCTATTCTCCTAATTTGTTGAATACTAGTATTTGCTTTCACTAAATAAAAGAAAATAGTGATAATGTCGGTGGTCAGTTTGAGAACATCACTGCGTTAAATGTGCTAATCTTCGAGACCTGGACTTAGTAATGGATAGTTTGTCTCCTCTACTAATTGACTAGTTAAAAATGGAGAGGTTGAATTATTTTATATATTTTGGGCTTAAATTTAATTATAATTTTTAAATTTTTTATCCAATTTAAAATGTTATTCCATCCGTTCCAAAATGAATGACGAATGAGCATCAACAAGTTTAAATTTGGAAATCCATTGTTGAATTTCTTTGAAAAATATTACTCCCATATTTTGAGACTGCATAAAGCAGTTTTTATAACTAAATAATTTATAAAATTAAAGTTGAAGGCAAAAACAGCTGGATGCGTTAGGTATGGTATATCAACATTGTGATCCGTTTTAGAACGAAATATTATTCCTTTCATCTGTACATATACTAAAAGCTGCTGATTTTCGTCCGCTATATATTGCTGTAAAAATGTTAGTAGGCGTTTGGATATAAGAATTGTAAAATTTTAAAATATGGTGAATTTTTTTTTCAAGTGAAAATAGTATTTGGAATTTAGAGTTGTGGACATAAATTTCAGTTTGTGTTGTTTTTGAAGTTTTGTGAGTAATTTGAATGAACATTTTGAAAAACAGCTTTTTCGAGTTTTTCAATTTTCGAAAATTTTTAAAATGTATCTTCAAGTGAAAATTAAAAATTTTATGAACAAATGGTTATTTCGAAAAAAAGTGAATTTTTTTTTGAAGAAAAGGAATTTTTTTTATGTCCAAACGGATTCTTAGAAAAAGCTTTGAGGAGGGTGATTTAGCAATATCAGAAAAACAAGAGGGCTATTTCTGAATTGGTCGAATAACTTGCATTGCGGTAAAAGGGGGGACTCAAAGGAGGAAGATAAGGCTCAAATGCTGAACTTCCAATAAAAGACCGCCACGTGTACAAATATTATTGTCAGATCCAGACAGACATAATTTTTTTGATTTCACATGACTAAACCTGGAAAGCGCTCCTACCAATTAAAGATTATGAATTTTATTTATTTCACCAAAACATTAAGTAGGCATTTGGACATAAGAATCGTAAAATTAAAAAAAGACTAATTTTTTTAAAGTAAAAATAATATTTAAAAATTAGAGGTGTATTTGAATATTAATATATTTTTGAGTTGTTTTTGAATTTTTGTGAGTGATTTGAGTGAAAATTTTAAAAAATAATTTTTTTGAAGTTTTTCAAATATTAGAAAAATTCTTAAATTTATTTTAAAGTGAAATTTAAATTTTTATAGAGAAAATTAATTTTAAAAAAAATAAAAATATTTCGAGAAAAAGTAAAAAAAAAATTAATGGCCAAAAGAACTCTAAGATGGTGACACATAATTTTGCAAGCCAAGAAGCGTACCGACAAAAGCTCCAGGGCTTCTGCTATGTTTTCGGTTGACGGGTAGGATTCTCTGCAACAGCCTCAGCTTTTGTAACGTTTTAATATTGTACGCTACCGCTGCTGTTTAGATTATGATTTTACTAATAAATTATTAAACAACTCATTCAATTCCACCATTAGTTTATGACAAAACGTGCTTCATATTCATGGACCTCATTTTCTTGAAATGTAAGTGCAACATTTTACAAGATCGTAACAACTTCAGAAATTTGACAATCCAAATCATTACATTCACATTGAATCGGTCAAATAAATTGTTTCACTTTAGGATAATATTGTTAATGGGTACTTATTATGCCAAAGTCCAAACACAAGGTTTATGAATGGAAATTAAACAAAAATTTCCTAAACTTTCTTCTTCTTCTTTGAAAATTTTGATATATGTCATTTTAGTTTTCAACTTGTTTACCCTGAAATTCGAGTAACAATTAAACTTGTATTGTGGTTTAAGGATACGTGATATAATTCAACGTCAATTGATAAACAAGAGATTAAATAGACAAATTAAAGAGTAAAGTAGATCAAACCAGTGGGCAGGCTAAATCTCGAGCTCGACATATGACGGTCACGAGGTATGATTATGAGAATAAAATGATGAAACAACTCTGAAGAATAGTAGGTAAAATAGCAAGAGAATAATGTATGTATATTTTCTTATCAACGAAAAATGGTCTACAAATGAATAGAATCCCCGTTTATATAATAGGGGAGTCCTAAATAAGGTACACTTCTAATTATAGTAGGAAATCATATTTGACAGCTGTCTAACCTCTCATTTCCAGTGATTTCGCTACAGTTTACTAGCGCATTCCTAGACTAAGGCTACGACATTGAAGAAGCAAGCTCACTCTCATTCCAGGAATCAACATGGGGTGTTAATTTACCTACTAAAATATCACCCGTCTCTACCCAAGATCCCAGCATCATAATTCCATTTTTATCTAAATTGCGGAGTAAATGGGCTTCTACATGCGGTATTTCATTAGTTACTTTTTCAGGGCCTTGGCTTGTCACATGAGTCTGAATTTCATATTTTTGTATGTGAAAAGAAGTATAAATATCTTCATATACCAAACGCTCGCTAATAAGTACTACATCTTCAGAAAAGACCAACCCATTCAGAAATTTACGCCGTGATCCTCGGGCCGTTGCGGGTATCTCACTCTTTTTGTTACTGAATCATAACGGTATCATCTCGAAGCATGCCTTCTTCTGACCTCGGCAAATGATATTGACCTCGACATCGAAAAGGAGCTTCAACCTCGAGCTCGGCGTCCTAGCCTTCCAATGTAGTATCACTTTCTCCATCGAAGAACGAAATCGGGTAGCCCCAATTTTCACCTTATACAGATAGTCCCCTCGTTTCATAGAGTGATATGATAAGAAATGACTTGAACCCCGATTTTCTGGAGACCCCGAAAATGACGTCATCCCCATGATGTAGACGTTCGGGGTGACCGAAATGTCCCGTCGGTTTGACTCCCCAAAATATTAAATGCTTGCCGATGACGGTCGACCACTAGCACCGCCGGACCGTTACCGTGTGCCTATAAATACAGGTTCTACATTTGAATAAAAACTTTTCTTCCACCTTCAAATTTTCTTGATCTCTTCCTCTCTTCATCTTTTGTCTTTCACTACATGTTGATTCTACCCTTTTAGTACCAAAAATAACAAACTTCACCTCTTTTCGCTTCTCCAACCTGAACCAATGGCCAAAGCCTCCAAAATTGTTCCTTAAAAGGAGAAAGCTTCCTCCTCTTCTTCTCGACCGGTGATAAAGCACCGACCCTTCACGAGATTGTTCCCGGCCCATGTTTTACAAAGAACGATTTCAAAGTCGAGAATCCCCCATCGATCCCTGGCCGATGTGAGCACGTATCAGGATATATTTGCCCCATAACGGAAAAATATCTCGAGGCTATGAAGAGAGATTATGGCTAGGGGGACGAGGTCGTGGTACAGATCCCCCTTCCAAGGAGAGTATCACCACTCATGTAGAGGGTTTCCTAAGTGTTTACACTTACCCCTTCATACTGGGTCCTATCGATCCAGCCATCATCGATTTCTGCTAGACGTACTAGGTCACCCTCGACTAGATTTACCCCTCGTTCTGGCGCATATTGATCATGCTCCCTTTCTTTTCCAGCAAGGCCAAGGGGCTGGAGTTCACCCTCTACCATCTCATTCGATTATATCGCCTCGGATCTTTTGAGGGTTGATCAAGCTCCAACGCTAGGCGACCAAGGCCTTTTTTGCAAGAAATGATGAGGATAAAGATCGGGGTTGGAAGAGTCGGTTCGTACAAGTGAGGACCTTCGATATCATCCCAAAGGAGAAAATCCCGTTCCCAAAGAAGTGGAAACCCGAATGTAAGTGACATTTTTAACCATTAGCCTTCATACTCCATTTCTGCATTATGTGATGTCTTCATCTATCTCGCAGCGGTCACTTAGATGCCTCATGCAGTCATCGACCTCAAAGACTGGGTCGGAGATTAGCCTCAACTTCCTCTTATGCTGAGTGCTGCTTGCATGACTTGGGGAGGGGAAGAATGGAAGCCAAACATCATGGTAAGTTCATCTTGTAAGTTTTTGATGCCTTCCCTTTTATCGGAGATATCTCTTCACTCATACTTGATTCTTCTTCATGCAGGCATTGAAGGTGTCTCTGAAATGAGGTCGGCCCTGCCCGGGGAAGAGACTGAGTCCCCGCTTCCAAAATCGGGGAAAAATAATAAGAGGAATAGGGTCTCAAAGCCTGAGGACCCCCAAGATAAAAAGGCTCCAGCTAGAAGACACAGGACTCATTCCTGTGGATATAGAATCGGTCCACTAGTTGGGTGAAGAAGAAGAAGACGAGGGTGATGACTCGGTGTTGGTGGCTCGAGCCAAGAAGCCAATCGAAGCTGCCAAGCCCTCCGAGCTGGAGACCTTGCCTCGTGATGAGGAGGCTTCAAAGAAAGATTCAGGAAAAACCCCTAAATAGAAAGAGGTCAAGATTGTTCCTCGGCCATCAACAAGCACGCCGTATGGGGACGGTTCTGAGATCCCCAGGGCTGAACAGAGCGCCCCAAGTGATTTTCTCGGGGCAATGACAATATGACACTCTTTCTCTCTACCAACTTATTCTGAGGAGGCCATAAGGGAGGCTCAGGCTCTGTAGATGCCTGACTTAGGCGGAGTCTCCAGTGAAGAGGATCCCTTCCGGGATTTCTTTACTGGGGTTGATGACGCTGCTGATCTCAACTACACATCCACCCTTTTCGAAGAGGCTCACACCTTTTATCTTGAGTAAGTATTAATTCCCATTGGTGTAATTTTCTTTTCTTTCTTCTCCCTTTATCCTAACTTGCATCTTTCTTTCAGTCTAGGCTTTTACCAAGTTTAGGGCCGACCTGAGCCAATGTGAGGCCGAGCTCCTGAAGACCTCGGAGGAGAGGAACACTTTAAAGCTCCTTTGTAGTCAAAAGGAGGAGGAGCTCAGGTACCTTCAGGAAGACTTGGCCAAGGCTTGTAAGGATGATGTCGAGCTAGACAAGAAAGTAGCTATCATTTTGAAAGAGTACGGTCTACTCAACCCAACTGTGGAGGCTAACGCTTCAGTATCTTAGTTGCAGCAAAAACTGGAAAGGATCGAGCTGCTCCGAGGGGAAGTCGATCAAATCAAAGTTGACATTGATGGATGGAAGGAGAACATGGACTGCCTTGCTATAGAGAAAGAGGTTACTTTGACCAAACTAGCATCGGTCGAGGCCCAACTTCGAGGGGCTAAAGAGAAAAGTTTATCCCAGGCCAAAATGATCGATGAGCTTGAGGTCAATCTTGCTAAGGCCAAGGTAGAGATCGGGGAGACGAATATTGTGACTGGCAAATCTATACCCATATACTTGGACGATGTGGTGGATGCTGAAAAACAGCTAAGGGAGGCTTCCAATCGAGAGTGATAGAGCAATAATTTGGCCAAGTGTCAATCTTGGAGGTAGACCCTCGAGGAAATCCACACTCGAGGTTATTACCTCTCTGAAGAGATATCTCAAGCTAAGGCGCTTGAAGCTGATGCCAAATTTTTTATCTCCTCGGATGACGACAACGATGATGAAGGCAGCCAAGACGGGTCAGACAACGATGAGGGGCCTGGAGGAGAAACTGCTCTAGAGAGAAAAACCAGCCCCGAACATAGTTAGGATGCTTTCTTTTTCTTTTTGTAAGACCTCTGTCGTTCTCTTATAGATATATTTGTTTTTCATATATATAAAAGAAATTTTCTCTTGGATTCCTTCCTAATCTTTATAAACATATTTTTTGCCTTATAAAACTTTTAGCACAATCTTATGCTTTGAACTATATGTTCGATACTTTTGTCTCGGGTGGCTTCCTCGATGTCACCATAGTCGAGTTGAAATAAGGTTCGAACTTGAGGTATAAACCCTTAAGTGTTTGCGTATGATAAGGGTGAGTCCCCAAGCCATAATCAAGTTATTATTATTTGGGCTCGGGATAGTCGAACCCTTGGGTTCGGATGGAGTGAGAACAAGATCTCGAACTCTAAGTTTATTGGTCCTTAGGCTCTTTAGATCGGGCCAATATGGCTTCTGAAAGATGGCTACTATTCCTCTCTTTTGGCTTAAAATACTGAGTGTAAATTTCTTTATGCTTTAGCATATATTTTTTACCCATTGGGTTTTTTGAGTGTTCGATGTCAATTAAAACCCTTGTGATTTTTGTTCCTTAGAATGTTTGTGTTAAGATACTTTGATACCTCTTAAGATTTTTTGAGGGCCGATTTTATCAAAGACCTGTTTATTATTTGCCGAGGGTACCTTTTTTGTTAACTAGTTTTTCTAAGAATTTTGAAGGCCTATTTTAACTGCGGGGTTCAGACGTCTCTGAGCCACATTAATTTGGCTGTAGCCTTTTGGGTATGCCTCTTGGGCTTATTCCCCAATAACACTTTGAACTTGTTCGAGGTGTTAGTCCTCGAGAAATATGGCCTTCGCCTATAGATCGAGGGGCGCCTCTTTGAGGTCTTATGAATTCGAGTTTACATAACTCGAATATGTTGATTGTCGATGACAGTCCCTGAGTGTTCGAGATATATTTATTCTTGTCCCTTGAGCCATTTCTCACAAAATCAAAAGTATGAAGCTCGTACAGTAGAAAATTTTCTTTGAGACACCAAGTGTTTGATATAGAAAGAATGCTTCTTTGAATAATTTATACATGGGTACATGTTTTTCAATTGGGGCTCGACTAATCACAATAGATACGATTCACTCGACCGTTTGGCCCATTAAAAAGTTTCACTATCAAGACCTTTTGACATGAAGTATTTTTTCTCAAAAATATAACCTCTGAGGGTGATGCCCCCCAATATTCGAGGTTGATTGAAAAGAAGTCTTGGATACTGTTGAGTTTTACTTAGGTAGCATATAATTGTTGTGTCATTAAAAACCTTGTCGGAAAAACCCATTCAGGATAAAAATCGATTTGATGGAAAAAGAGTGCAACACGTGCTTTAAAACCTAAGGTCTTCGTGTTGAAGAGTTTTCTCGACGTCTTCAATCAAAGACCTGCAATAAGTTAGTATCAAATACTAATGGAAAAGGGAGAAAATCATACCGCAACAATAATATCATTTGAGTAGTGATACATTCCAATTGTTTGGCAATCGTTCGCCCTCCATTGTGCCAAGTTTGTAAGATCCCTTTTCGATGATACCGAGGACTCAATATGGTCCTTCGCAATGTGGGCCTAGTTTCCCTTTGTTTGGGTCTCGATTATTGATGGTGACTTTCCGTATAACTAAGTCCCCGATTCCAAAGTGGTGAAGGTTGGATCTTCTATTGTAATATCTCTCGATTCTTCACTTCTGTGCAGCCATCCGAACAAATGCAGCTTCTCGTTTTGCATCCAATAGTTCGAGGCTAGTAGTCATAGCCTTGTGATTTGATTCCTTAGTTGCATGTCGAAATCTGGTGCTAGGTTCCCCGACCTCGACTGGAACTAAGGCCTCAAAGCCATATATTAAAGAGAACGGTATTGCCCCCGTGCTGGAATTTGATATCGTTCGATACACCAAAAGGACTTCGGTTAGAACTTCTATCCATTTCCCCTTAGCATCGTTCAACCTTTTCTTTAAGTTTTGAATAACAGTCTTGTTTGTTGATTTGACTCATCCATTTTTGCTTGAGTGATATGACATTGATAAGATCCTTTTTATTTTGTGTTCTTCAAAATGTTACGTTGCTGCCGGTGAATTGCTTTCTATTGTCACATACGTTTCGACAGGTATCTCGAATCAACACACAATGTTGTCCTAGATAAAGTCTATAACTTCTTTTTCTCTGACCTTCTTGAAGGCCTGTGCTTCCACCCATTTTGAAAAGTAGCCAGTAATAAACAAAATGAATTTAGCTTTACGTGGGACCGTTGGCAGAGGCTCGACGATATCTATCCCCCATTTCATGAATGGCCATAGGATAGGACTGAATGAAGTTGCTCTCCGGGCTGATGGATATCGGTGCAAACCTTTGACGTTTATCACATTTTTGAACAAACTTCTTAGTGTTTTTTTCCATGCTATCCTACTATTACCCTGCTTTACTGATTTTGTGAATCAAAGATTCGGCGCTGGAATGGTTCCATCCATATTCACCGGTAGAGTAATCTCCCCTTTAATTGTTTCACTTGCCATGTTGAAGCCGTTTAAGACTCGAGCTGCGGGCACAATTTGATCTTGTAAATCGAGTTGCTCTACGACCCTCGATCGGATGATATTCGCCGAGCTACCTAGATCCACTAAAACATCCTTAACTTGAACTTTATTTAATAAGATAGAAATTACCAGAGCGTCATTGTGAGTTTGAGAAATGCCTTCTGCTTCTTCATTGTTGAATGATAAGGGGCCCTCGGGCACATAGTCCCGGGTCCGTTTCTCCCTAGTAATTGATACCTTAGTGAATTTGAATACGTGCCCCTATGGAATATCAACCTACGATCATATGAATGACATGCTGAGGTTCCTCCGATTCATTTTTTGTATTGGCATTTTTTGTCTCTGAAATGATTCTTGGCTCGATCGCTAAGGAACTCTCGAAGGTATCCCTCGTTGAATAGATAAGCTACCTCATTCCTTAATTGCCTACAATCCTTGGTCTTATGACCATGCGTGCCATGATACTTGCACATCAAATTTGGGTCTCTTTGGGAATGATCAATTTTTGTGGGTCTGGTCCATCTAGTATCTTTGATCCTTCTGGTTGCCAATACAATGCCTGCCACATCGACGCTAAATTTATATTTTGATAATCGAGGTGCCTCTACGGGATCGACATGCTTATCAAAACCACTTTTGCTCATAAGTCTCCGATAATTTTGTCCTCGATCAATCTGGGAGGGATTGCGTCTCGAGCCATTGTTCTTTCGATCTGTGGTATATGGTTGATATCATTCTCTATTCGACCTTGGTTCCATGTTGATGTCCCTTGGGGTTTTAACTGCCAACCTGTTTGGATGTACTGAACCGGAAGGGACTCCTCATCCTCGACCTTGATCTTTGATACTCAATAAAAATTTGTTTCAACTGTCGTGATGCTATCGAACTCTTCTCGTTCAACCCTAATGTGAAAGCTTGAATGGCCCAATCATCAGTGATCGGTGGCAATTCCATGCGTTCCATTTGAAATCGGCATACGAACTCCCTTAGCATTTCGTTATCCCTTTGTCTTATCTTGAAAATGTCTGATTTTCTTGTCGCGACCTTTATGGCCCCAACGTGTGGCTTCACAAAAGAATCTGCTAACATAACAAATGAGTCGTTGGAATTTGGTGGCAAGTAGTGATACCAAATAATTGCTCCCTTTGATAAAGTTTCTGCAATTTTTTTCAACCAAATGGACTCGATCTCATCGTCTTCCAAGTTATTTCCCTTTGTTCCGCATGTGTACGAAGTGATATGTTCACTAGGATCAGTGGTCCCATTATATTTAGGTATATCTGGCATATGGAACTTCTTAGGAATGGGATTCGGAGCCGCACTTCGAGGAAAAGGCTTTTGCACGAACTTTTTTGAATCCAAACCCTTTAAGATCGAGGGTGCCGCTGGTATCTGATCAACTCGGGAGTTGTATGTTTCTACTTTTTTTTATCATTATCTTCAATTTTGTTCTCTCCTGACTCACTTCATTTGGCGAGCTCCTCGAGTATTTTCATAATTCTAGGATCACTCCCTGATCCGTTACCATTAAACCTTTACGGAACTGGCTTGATACAATGAGTGATTTCTGGCTCGACCACACTTGGAGTTCTATGTTGACTTTAAAGCTGAGCTATAGCGGCCTGATGAGCCTGTAACATCTCGAATATTATCAGGATACTAACCACCCCGTCTCCTACGCCTTGTGTTCCTTGGCCACCAGATCGACCTTCCCTGCGCACTCCCTTTGGGGTATGCGCCCAACTCCTCATTCAAAGCAATATGCAAAATAATATCAACTGGATCAACGACCGATACTCCCCCGAGATTAGCCGGTGGCACCCCAGCTCCTGGAGCAATTACATTGCCATTTTCCCCGTGAAATCCAAGACCATCATCACCATGTACCAGTGCATTTTGTGAGTTTGACATGCTTTAACCTAAGAGCAAAAATTCTTGACATGAACAAGTGGAAAAATAACGTGTGTTATCAGAATCAACACTAAAACAATCACTATTATCCTTAGCCCCACGGTGGGCACCAAACTGTTTTCCCTAAAATTCAAGTAACAGTTAAACTTGTATTATAGTTTTAAGGATATGTGATTTAGTTCAACGCAAATTTCTAAACAAGGGATTAAATAGACAAATTAAAGAGTAAAGTAGATCAAATCAGTGTGTAGGCTAAATGTCGAGCTCGGCCTGTGACAGTCTTGAGGTTAATAATGGGAATAAAATAATGAAACAACTCTGAAGAACAATAGGTAGAATAGCAAGAGAATAATGTATGTATATTTCCTCATCTGTGAAAAGTGGGCTACAAATGAATAGGATCTCCCTTTATATAATATGGGATTCCTAAATAAAGTATACTTCTAATTACAGTAGGAAACATATTTGATAACTGTCTAACCGTCGAAGACTAATCCATTCCAAAATTTACGCCATGAATCTTGGGCCGTTGCAGGTATTTGTCTCTTTCCGTTACTGAATCATAACGGTATCATCTCAAAGCATGCCTTCTTCTGACCTTAACAAATGATATCGACCTCGACATCGGAAAGGATCTTCAACCCCGAGCTCGGCGTCCTGGCCTTCCAACATGGTATCACTTTCTCTATCGAAGAACGAAATCGGGTAGGCCGATTTCCACCATATACACTTATCAAAACAACTTTTGCTCATAAGTCCCCGAGAACTTTGTCCTCAATTATTTATTCGATCATTCTGGAAGGGATTGCGTCCCGAGCCATTGTTCCTTCGATCTGCGATATCTAGTTGGCATCGTTCTCTATTCGACCTTGTTTCCCTGTCGATGTCCCTTGGGGTTTTAACTGCCAACCTGTTTGGATGTACTAAACCGGAAGGGGCTCCTAATTGGTCGACCTCGACCCTGATCTTCGATTGATATCGATTATGCTCATCTGCCCAAGTTACCGCTAGATACTCGATCAAATTTTGTTTCAATTGTCGTGATGCTATCGAACTCCGCTTGTTCAACCCTGTGTGAAAGCTTGAACGGCCCAATCATCAGTGAACGATGGCAACTCCATGCGTTTTATTTGAAATCGGGATACGAACTCTCTCAGCATTTCATTATCTCTTTTTATTATCTCGAAAACGTCCAATTTTCTTCTCGTGACCTTTATGGCCCTAGCGTGTGCCTTCACAAAAAAATCTGCTAATATGGCAAATGAGTCGATGGAATTTATTGGCAAGTTGTGATACCAAATCATTGCTCCCTTTGGTAGAGTTTCCCCTAATTTTCTCAACAAAATGGACTCGATCTCATCATCTTCCAAGTCATTTCCCTTTAATCCGCATGTGTAGGAAGTGATATGTTCATTAGGATCGGTGGTCCAATTATATTTAGTTATATCCGGCATACAGAACTTCTTAGGAATGAGCTTTGGAGGCGCACTTTGAGGAAAAGGCTTTTGCACGAACTTTTTTAAATCCAAACCCTTTAAGATTGGGGGTGCCCCCGGTATATGATCAACTCGGGAGTTGTATGTTTCCACTTTTTTTATCATTATCTTTGATTTTCTTCTCTCTCGACTCAATTCTTTTGGTGAGATCCTCGAGCATTTTTATAATTGTAGGATTAGTCCCTAATCTGTTACCATTCGAACTTTCTGGCATTGGCTCGGTACGACGAGTGATTTCTAGCTCGATCACTCTCGGAGTTCTATGTTGACTTTGAAGTTGAGCAATAGCGGCCTGCCAAGGCTGTAACATCTCGAATATTACTTGGAGACTAATTCCCCGTCTCTTATGCCCTGTGTTCCTTGGCCACCAGATCGGCCTTCCCTGCGCACACTCCTTTTGAGGTCCGCGCCTAAATCCGCATTCAAAGCAATGTACGAAATGATATCGACTGGATCGACGATCGGTACTCCCCCGAGATTAGCCGATTGCACCCCGGCTCCTGGAGCAATTACGTTGTCGTTTTCCCTGTGAAATCCAAGACCATCGTCGCCATGTACGGGTGCGTTCTGTGAGTTTGACATGCTTTAACCAAAGAGCTAAAATTCTTGATAAGAACAAGTGTGAAAATAACGTGTGTTATCAGAAAATCACCATTATCCTTAGCTCTACGGTGGGCACCAAACTGTTTACCCTAAAATTCGAGTAACAATTAAACTTGTATTGTGGTTTTAAGGATGTGATTTAATTCAACGCTAATTAATAAACCAGGGATTAAATAGACAAATTAAAGAGTAAAGTATATCAAACCAGTGTGTAGGCTAAATATCGAGCTCGACCTGTGACGGTCTGGAGGTATGATAATGGGAATAAAATAATGAATTAACTCTAAAGAACAGTAGGTAAAATAACAAGAGAATAATGTATGTATATTTATCAGTGAAAAGTGGTCTACAAATGAATAAGATCCCCTTTATATTATATGAGAGTCCTAAATAAGGTACACTTCTTATTACAGTAGGAAACATGTTTGACAGCTGTCTAACCGCCGAAGACCAATTCATTCCAAAATTTAAGCCGTGATTCTCAGGCTGTTGCAGGTATATCGCTCTTTCCATTACTGAATCATAACGACCTCGACAAATGATATCGACCTCGACATCGAAAATGAGCTTCAACCCCGAGCTCGGCGTCCTGGCCTTCCGACGCGGTATCACTTTCTCCATCAAAGAGCGAAATCGGGTAGCTCCGATTTCCACCGTATATATACACAACTGTTTGTGATATTTTTTCGGAACCCTGCATAAACGTGGAGTACTTTATGTACCAAACTACTTTTTTTTTCAATTTATTTATGTTTATCACAATTTGTGCTTTAAAATTTTATGTTAGTTGGAATTCAATATACATTGTCAAATTGGCACTTTCTCGCAAGCAATTACCAAACCAACCCCTAAAAGGTTAAAGTTCGTGTAATTATTTAATATTACAATGTTTTTTGCATTCTTGTAACTCGATTGGGAATTATTGATCTCAAATACTAGCTTTAATATTTAAATTGGAGTTGATACAAGTTCACCTTTGCTCCAAAATCTCATACATATACACAACTAGCTTTATTTGTTATTCGTTTTCTTGTACATATCGAAATAGAAAACAAGAATTAAAACGCTTAGTGAAGCAATGAGAGATAAAGAAAAAAATTGTCTGCGTGCAAGTTTCTTCATGTACCAACTTACTTGTTGGTTTTGAGAGTTTGACGATTGCTTGTTGATGATAGAAAATGATAATAATCCTAAGAGAATATAGATGAAAAAATCATTGAAACTTTTTCTATAAACACGACACACTCAAGAGAATTTCTAGCTAACAAATCATTAAAAAGTTGTAGCAGGTGGTCATCAAATATTGTGGTATTTTTTGATTCTTAACCAGATGTCCTTATGTTTGGACACTGATAATTGAGTCATCTTTTGCAGCAAATGCTTTACCTCTAAAATAAAACTATTCGATGAGAATCCATATTAATATGACTCCAACTCAGATATCGAATATCGAGTGGGAAATAGAAATTGTAGTACGTGCTCGAGCATGAATTGGAAGAGTCTCTCATGTTCCTATTTGAATAGATCAGTTAAGTGTTACTTCCTCCGGTCTACCATAAATTATCAATTTACCTTTTTATTTTATCTAAAATAAGTATCCAGTTATATAATCAGGAAAAAATACAATTTGTTTTTCCAAAATTATATAATTAGGGTGATAGGCTAGGGGGCTGTCGAGGGTTCTTCCCTCTTTGTAACGGGTAGTCTGATAGAGTTTTATTTTGGTTTGTTAGCGATCTATGTTGTATTCACATTGTTGTTTTGCATAATTTTGTGTTATTGTCCTTTCACTTATTCATGTTGTTATTTTCTTTCTGGCATCTTTTGTTGTTACATGCCTTTTCTCTTGTTTCTTTTCTGATATTATTATCTCTCCTGTTAAGCCTAGAGTCTCCTAGAAACAACCTTTCTACTCTTTTTAGGGTAGGGGTAAGGTATGCGTACACCTATTCTCCCCAAACTCCACTAGTGAGATTTTACTGGGTATGTTGTTGTTGTTGTTGTTGTTTTATTAGTCACACTAATTACTTTTATCTAAAATTAAAATGAATGTGCCCAAGACAAATTAGTCACTTATTGTAGACCGAAGGGAGTAAGTAGTTTTGTGTCGCAATCAAACAGCACAACATTAGTTAGCTGTTTGTTGAATATTAGTCTGAAATTAGTGAAGCTTGTACACTAGTCTATAGTGATTAATATCTTGTACGATTTATACTACCTACTAATTAATTACTTGCAAAATCAGAAATATGTGTCTAACTTGTATATACATTTTGGCTCAAGAAGTTATCCACCCCTTCCGAACACTAATACCCCATCCGTTCACTTTTACTTGTCCACTATGGACTTTATACACTTTTTAAGAAATAAAAAATGAAGTGTATAAAGTATCATAATACCCATATTAATTTATTTTTAATGGATTCGAAAAAATAATTTGAAATGAGAAATTAATATTATGGATATAATAATACGAAAAAAGAAACTTCTTCTGTTGATATGCTAAAAATAATAAGTAAAATTAAGAGTATATTTTTAGAATTTTGGATAAGTATTAAAAGCGACGGAGTGAGTATTATAGTTCAATGCTCTGCATATAATCATCCATATTTTTTTCTGGGTGAAAATGTTACAAACCCTGAAAAAAATCTTCCAATAATTACAAATGTTGTTAGAGTTCAAATCTTAGTTAGATAAAAGCTAATTTAAAATTTTATTAAATGCTGAACAATGTACAGCTATTCAATATTCTTATTAAGCTGGATCCAACCATTCATTGGAAAATTTTCTGTAGTACTAGTGTCTGATTAATTAGTAAATCCTAACTTTATTAAAATCCAATCACGCACGTTTCTCATCCAATCTAAAAATTATAAAATTAATGTTTACTTTATCTTAGAGGACTTTTTATAATTGCAAACGTATTCATTTTTTTGCATAACTTCAGCATACGGGGCTGAAGTAGCAAAGACAATCACGCAAACATTCAGTATTCTAGTAACCGGGCCTGAAGTTCAGCTCTAGAACTGAAGTTTTTGTGTTGTAACTAGAAACTTCAGCTCTAGAGTTGAAGTTTTTTTACCACCTATTAATATTATATACTAGAGCTGAAGTTTCCAGTTACAACACAAAAACTTCAGCTCTAGAGCTGAAGTTTTTTTACCACCTATTAATATTACATACTAAAGCTGAAGTTTTTTACCACCTATTAATATTACATACTAAAGCTGAAGTTTTTTTACTAAATATTAATATTACATATTAGAACTGGATTTTTCGTAATGTAATTGACTTTTTGTTTGTAAGCTGAAGTACATTGTTCTTGTGGCAGCAACACCATTTTGAGTTTTAGAACTGTTACAGACAATGTGGTATTTATGGCGATTTACTTCGTGTGCAGGTGTGAGGGGAAAACTAACGTTTCATTCCCATTTATGACAAAGAAGAAAAAGACACCAAAATGAAGTTATATATTAAAAGATGACAAATTAAACATGCTTCATTTAATTAGGGAACTTTGTCTCTGTCTTTCTTCGCTCTCTTTTTTTTAAATCTCTTATATTGCCTTATTCTTTCAAGATATTGTAAGTGAGTTTGTAGGAGAATTTTGAGTTTCTGATTTGTTGAAGTCAATGTTTATTCAATAATTGAGATAGTGACCTTTTTCTCTCTAGTCTGGTGATGGTGATGGAGTATGAGGAGGATAAATAGGGCTGAAGTTATTTAAAAAATTGGTATAAATTAAAAGTTAAAAAAAAGTATAAATTAAATGGGGGCGACCAAATAGGGCGCCCCGTGCAATTTTTACGTGTAACTTACATGCCTAGCCTTTGAAGTTTGAGCCGGCTTTCCCTATACCTTTTCTCTCTTTTCGTCTTTTTTTTTCTTCTCTTTTTGGTAAATTGACGATTTTATTTAAACATTAAGTAGCATTACAAGTAGTAGAAGTGCTAGCTAGATGCACTAGTAGTAGGAGTGCAGATGCACAATAGTTAGAGTCCGGAACCAAAATGTGATATTTTTTAACTCAAAAAACATAAATAAGTGAGAAAAAAGAAACCATAATATATATATAACGCCATCCCACATGGCGCTATATAGTGACGATAACTGCACCGTTACTGTATAGCGCTAGGTGAGCTGGCTTTATATGCTGACATGTCATATAGCGCCAGCCGACCTGGCGTTATAAACTGACATCTGGTATAGCACCAGGTGTGCTGGCGTTATACCTTTTCTCTTTCCTGACTCCAGCAATAATAGCAGGGTACAATAATTCAAAAGCGTATAGTGCCACGTGGGTTGGCGCTATATATTTAAAAAAAAAATCTTCCCGTCTCTCTATTTTCTATATAAAGAGGTTACAATCGTATAGAAATGCATTCCAAAATATTTCTAACTCTTGTTGCTCTTGTTGAAACGTCTATTACTATAAAATTCGACAACACTTTTTCATTATGTCTGAAGTGCGTAGGATAAGAGTTTCATTATATTAGGGTGGTGAGGTTGTGATGGAGAATAACTTCGTGGGCTACAGTTTACCTGCTAAGTGTCATGTTAAATTGCCATTGACAATGTAGTACGATACATTGATATCGTTGTTATGCAAAAAAATGAGTGTGAGGAAACGTTCCGTGATACTTAAAGTAACCGGAAGATATCCGTATTCCGTCACTCCGCAAGAGGTTTCTTTTTACTCGGAGTTTAACATCGACGATGATGAAATTTTGCGTGATTTTTTGAGGACTCCGGACGAATATCGTGATTTTCTTGTAACCACAATGTTGGAGATGTACGTGAAGGTCGAAGACGTTCCAAAAAATGAGGTTGTGCGTAGTAGAGATAACCCCCAGTCATCGGGTGGTTATTCTGGAACAGTTTTTGCCGGACAAGTTCCGGATGAAAGAGTTATCTTTGATTTAAACTTATCACCGCCGGTGAATGAGCAAGGAGAAAATAATTTATACCCTGCTTTCCATAACTCACAAGACGACTGGTAAATTTTAATTTTTATTTGTGTTAATTACGTATATTTTTATTATACTGAATTTGTAGTAACACTCGCATATTTAATAGGGGGTACCGGCCAGATATGAATTTTACAAGCGGCCCATCCGGTAGTCATCGCCTAATTGATAACGTCCAACATGGAATTTCATCACATTATGACTTGTAAGTGAAGTGGTTTACGTAAAATATGGAAATTATTTATTAATTTATTAGCTTATATTTTTGTTGGTTGTGCAGTGAAAACGAGCAAGTTGAACTCACTTAGTTGCCCGAAAATGATGTATTACATCGGGACCTCGCAGATGCACAAAGTGAGGAACAAAACAGTGATTACGATAACAATGCGGATGAATCCGGTGATGAGACACCCTTTGCTCGTGAGGATGGTGATGCAGAGGATGAGGAGGAAGGACCTGATTTGAAGAGAGCCCCCCCTAGACGAAGAGTGTATGAGTCCGAAGTGCCGTTTCATTCAAGAGAGATTCCTTACATTGATAACTTTCCAACCGTGCCGGATGTGGAAACTCTAACAAGGGATTTTGATGAAATCCGGACAACAATGTGGGATGAGTCTAGACCAACGGTGCTTGCAAAGAGGATGCTTTTTCCTGATAAAGCTCGTCTAAGCAGGGCTTGTAAATTGCACAATGTAAAAGAGTGTCATGAGATGCAGGTAGCAGAGTCAAGTCCGACGGTATACAAGGTTATTTGCCGCAGGTGATTTTGGCCATGTAATTGGATGCTGCGTGCGACCAAGAAGAAGACAGGTATGTGGAAAGTGAATAAATACATTCCCACCCACACATGCGAAATGGACACATTCAACGGGAATCACTTCAACTTGGATATTGACTTGATTTCTCTTGTTCTTATTCCACACATTGAACAGTCCATAAGGTATAAAATCAAAGAATGCATTACATCAGTCCAGTAGGAACATGACCATAGCATTACTAAAAGAAAGGTATTTCTCGGGCGCAAACGAGCATTTGAAATAGTGTATGGTAACTGGGATAAGTCATTTGCAGATCTGCCTAGGTACATGGCTGCACTGCAGCATTTCAACCCCGGGACGGTTGTTGAGTGGAAGCTTGAGCGAAGTGCAGGTAAACCAGAATATATATTCAATTACGTGTTCTGGGCGTTTAAACCAGCAATTGATGGTTTTTCGCATTGTCGCCCTGTAATATCCATAGACGGCACTCATGTCTATGGAAAGTACGATATCAAGCTATTAATAACCGTGACAGTAGATGCTAATGGATAGATATTTCCTCTAGCTTTTGCTATTTGTGCCAATGAAA